>CM044002.1:101731082-101975225 GCA_024085815.1 Flaveria linearis | reverse complement strand
TAAAAAGATAAAAGCAGGTGAAGGTTGTGTCAAGTAGGAAGTTGGTTGGAACAGAAAGGATGTGAATGGAAGAAGGGTTGATCCGAGGAAGAGTCCATCTATACTAGAAGCTACATAATTATATATGTATTATATATGTACATATACACTAATATGTTCGATGTAGTATACGTGTGGTAGATGTATATGTAGTACGATAGTAACGATGGTAGAATCAATGTAACAGCAAAATCATTTTTGGTTATAAATAGTTTGATTTTGCAATCCGTGTGTTAAAATCTTTCTATTAAAATGGTTGTAGAATGTCGGGGACCAATCAATCAAAGTGAAATCCTCCACAATCAAATGGATCATGGAGATACGGCGGCTGAAGATCCAAATGCTAGTGAATCTGTCCTTAATGAAAACAAAGTTATGCAACTAATAGATCAGGGTATTTTTAATGCAATTCCAAGATTAGTCGCCGCTATGGAAGAACAGAAAAAGGCAATAAGGTAGAAAAAGATAAAGAAAAGTCAAAAACTTAAAAAGAAAAATGCTCGAGACTAATAAGGGAAAAGTTATCGAGATTCCAATGAAAGTAGTAATGGAGATTCTGACACTGAAGAACCCCTGAAAAAGCTAAAAGAAACGTACTGCGACTACAAAACGTTCAGGCATGCAAGCCAGAAGAGTTTTCTGGTTCACAGGAGCGCAGTAGCAGTCAGATGGCTAGAGAAAGTAAAGTCGGTAATGAAAAGATGTAAGTGTGCTGAAGGTGATAAAGTTCTGTTCGCTTCAGGACTATTTAAAGACGGCGCACTCGAATGGTGGAACTCCCTTGTCGCTACACGAAGTGAGTCGGTTTATGAAATGCCCTGGGAAGACTTTGCAACCCTCGTTACTCGGAAGTTCTGCCCAATGAACGAACGAGAAAAGATCGAGGGCCAGTTTCTAAATTTAAGGATGATTGGTGATGATATTCAAAGTTATAACACAAAAATTCTAGAATACTCGAGGTTTGTTCCACATCTAGTCACCCTGAATACAATTTTATAAGTCGATACATTTGGGGACTGGTATGTGAAATCAGGGATACCGTGAAGGCAGCCATGCCTCAAACTATCGAATCGGCCATGGAGTTAGCCGGTTAATGACAGACGGTATGATACGAACAAGGAAGGAGGCAAAGAAGAAAGAAATTGTAGCAAAAGGAGAACAAGTGTGGAGAAAGGATACAAGGAACTCGGGAAAGAGGTCGTCTACGACACCCACCCGAATGTAGAATTTGCAAGAAGAGACATGCAGGAAAATGTCTTTTCGAGCGGTTTGCATTCTGTCAGAACTGTAAAGCTACAGGACATGCTACTGAGAACTGTCCAAACCCAAAGGCCACTGGAGTTTGTTTTAATTGTGGTGAACGGGGACACTTTCGTTCGGATTGTCCCAAGTTGAAGCAGGCCGTGAAAGAAATCACGAAAGGTGAGGGAGGAGCAAAAAGGAGCGCTCGAACTTTTGTCCTAAATTCTCGAGAAGCCATCGATATACCAGACGTCGTGACTGGTACGTTTCTCATTAATAACACTTATGCTAGAGTGTGTTTGATTCAGGAGCAAACCAAAGTTTCATTGATCATAAATTTTGTAAATTATTAAATATACCTCTAGCTAATTTAAGACGGACTATCAAGGTAGAAATGGCTAATGGGGAAACGATTAAGATTACCGAATTATTGGAAGGTTGTGTTATAACCTTGAACGGGCATGATATTCCCGTACGACTTTTACCCATGTCATTGGCTGGATTTGATGTTGTCCTAGGAATGGACTGGTTAGCTAGAACCAAGCCTGTATAAATTGTAATCTCAAGACAATCATGCTCCGAACCCCGAGCGGGGAACCAGTAACTATTCATGGTGAGAACAGGCCAATCAGATCGGCATCATATCAATAATTAGAGCGGTAAAGTATTTAAAACAAGGTTGCCTAAATTATCTAGCTTCCGTTTCGGTCAAGGAAAAAGAAGAACGTATAATTAAAGATGTGCCAGTAGTTACTGAATTTACAGATGTATTTCCTGATGAGTTGCTAGGAATACCGCCAGAAGAGAGATAGATTTAAGATTAATCTGGTACTTGTACTGCACCGATTGCAAAAGCCCCATATCGATTAGCACCAACAGAAATGGCGGAACTAAAGAAACAATTAGAAGAATTATGGAAAAAGGTTTTATTCGACTAGTTCATCGCCATGGGGAGCTCCAATTTTATTTGTTAAGAAGAAAGATGGGTCAATGAGAATGTGCATCGATTATAGGGAGTTGAACAAGGTACAATTAAAAATCGATATCCGCTACCTCGAATTGACGATTTGTTGATCAACTCCAAGGAGCCTGTCATTTCTCGAAAATTGATCTTAGATCAGGTTATCACCAATTGAAAGTTCAAGAGGAAGATATTCCGAAAACAGCTTTCAGAACAAGGTATGGACATTATGAGTTCACAGTGATGCCGTTTGGACTTACTAATGCCCCGGCCGCATTCATGGATATGATGAACCGAATTTGTAGACCGTATCTGGATAAGTTGTTATCGTCTTCATAGATGATATACTTATCTATTCAAAAGTGAAGAAGAGCATAAAACTCATCTCAGAGTACTACTTGAAATGTTAAGACAAGAGAAACTGTACGCCAAATTCTCTAAATGTGAATTTGGTTAACGGAGGTACAATTTCTTAGGCATGTCATCAATGCTAATGGAATTCAAGTAGACCCAACAAAGATAGAAGCCATTTCTAAATGGAAAAATCCAGAAACACCTACAGAAGTACGCAGTTCTTAGGATTAGCTGGATATTATCGTCGTTTCATAAAAGACTTCTCTCGAATTGCGATCCCTTTAACAAAATTAACTCGAAAGGATGTCAAATTTGAATGGGGTCCGGAACAAATCAAAGCTTTCAAAATTCTAAAAGAACATTTGACAAATGCACCAATCTTAGCATTACCTGAAGGCAATGAAGACTTGGTTGTACACTGTGATGCATCACATACTGGCTTTGGGTGTGTGTTAATGCAGCGAGATAAAGTTATCTCATATGCATCTCGTCAACTTAGAGAGAAGAAATAGGTCATCCAACTCATGACTTAGAGCTTGGTGCCATAATTTTTGCATTAAAGTTATGGAGGCACTATCTCTATGGAGCCAAATTCACTATTTACACTGATCACAAGGGATTGAAATATATCTTTGAACAGAAGGAATTAAACATGAGGCAAAGACGTTGGATAGAAGTCCTAAGTGATTATGATTGCGAAATATGCTATCAGGAGGGAAAGGCCACGTAGTAGCTGATGCATTAAGCAGAAAAGAGCATGAAAGGCGAAAACGAGTACGTGCTCTACAACTCAAGTTACAAATTGACTTGATAGATCAGCTTAAGGATGCTCAAGTCTTAGCTTTGAATGAAGAGAATATTGAAAAGGAAGGTATAAGAAATATTCTTAATCAACTAACCAAAGGAAATGATGAATTTCTCAGAATGAATAAGCGTATATGGGTACCGATCGTCGGCGGTCTTAGAGAAAGGATCCTTGAAGAGGCTCACAAATCCAAATATGCAATGCATCCGGGATGTGACAAAATGTATAAGAATCTGAGAAGTAATTACTGGTGGGTTAGCATGAAGAAAGATATTGCTTTATATGTTGCAAAATGCTTAACTTGTTCACAAGTTAAAGCAGAACACCAGAAGCCCTCTTGTTTATTGCAACAGTTAGAACTGCCAGTTTGGAAATGGGAAATGATAACCATGGACTTTATCAGTAAATTACCACGAACCAGTCGTGGGAATGATACAATTTGGGTTATTGTTGATAGACTTACAAAGTCTGCCCATTTTCTTCCAATGAAAGAAACGCACTCCATGGATAAGTTGGCACAACTTTATGTCAATAATATCGTGTCGTTACATGGTGTGCCATTGTCCATAGTGTCAGATCGCGACAGTCGATTCACTTCTCGATTTTGGTAAAGTTTCCAAAAAGCTTTGGGAACAAAGCTTCATCTTAGTACTGCCTATCATCCACAAACTGATGGGCAAAGTGAGAGAACCATTCAAACTTTTGAAGACATGCTGCGAGCCTGTGTGATTGACATAGGTGGTAGTTGGGATGATCATCTGCCATTAATGGAATTTGCTTATAACAATAGTTATCACGCAAGTATCGATGTAGCGCCATTGAAGCCTTGTATGGTAGAAAATGTAGAACCCCTATATGTTGGTCTGAGGTTGGAGACAGTCACTTGTCAGGACCTGAAGTTGTTCAAGAAACCACTGACAAAATGTTGCAGATTCGTGAGCATTTGAGATTAGCAAGAGAACGACAAAAGAAATACGCTAATCATAGAAGGAAACCACTAGAGTTCGCTGTAGGCGATAAAGTATTATTAAAAGTTTCACCTAGGAAAGGTGTGGTTCGATTCGGAAAGAAAGGAAAGTTAAGCCCACGTTTCGTCGGACCTTTCGAAATTCTAGAACAAATTGGGCCAGTGACATATCGATTAAGGTTACAGAAGAGATGAGGAATACACGATGTATCATGTATCCAATCTGCGTAAATGCTTAGCAGACGAAACTCTAAAAATACCACTAAGATGTGTAGAAATATATAAAGAGTTTAAATTCGTCGAGCAACCGTTGTAGATAGAAGATCGTCAAGAAAAGCGACTAAAAGAAAGAAGCTCGTGTTAGTCAAAGTGAAATGGAACTCTAGGCGTGGTCCTGAATATACATGGGAGCTGGAGTCCGAAATGGTGAAGAAATATCCACATCTCTTCCAATAAATCTCGAGGACGAGATTTTTATAAAGGTGGGGAGACTGTAACACCCTGTATATATTATTATATACGAATAAATTATTATAAAAAAAAATTTATACTGAATATTAGTAAGCGAGTAATTTGTAAGCTTCGTATAAGCTTAGTCTAGCACTTATAATTGTAAACGTTTAACCCTAAACCCTAGTTGAGTAAATAATAATATTAAATTACGACATATTTAATTTTACTCCGTTTTTAACGAAACTTAGGTAGAAACGTTCAGAATCATTAGCAGATTCTAACGACATTTTCAGATTTTTATAAAACGTCATATTTTAAAAGTTATCAGATAAAAACATATTTATAATTATATGATGGCATTTTGGTAAATAAGTATATATTATATAATATATATGTATGTAAAGATATATATGAACGTGATATGGATCAAACATGTGACTATACCATAATTTTGTAACTATAAATAGAATGTTATGGTTTAAGTTTATTTTCTTTTGAATACAACCAGAATCCTTCACTCTTCAAACACACACACTCTTTAAAACACAACATACACTCGTTCCTCTTTCAAAACACACAGCATGCAACTTACGTATACATTTTCATATTTTCTGTTTTAAATCCAAGAACCCGACGAATAAAAACGAAGTTACATCAAATTTACAACCAACGATCTGCCAACACTAAGTTGTTTTTGTTGTTTTCAAAATGCATGCATATATTAATAGGCTTATACTCATAGAGGGTAATTTATGGGAGCAAGCAGGATATGAGCTTACATATGGTTGATCAAATCGTATACATATAGATTGCGGTCTAATGCGTCTAATATAAATTGGGATGAAGTGTCAATCTAAAAAAGGTTACCGATAGGGCCTACAAGTCTCAGAACCAATTTATATTAGTGTATAGCAAGAGGATTTCTGGATTGTATAAATTACTAATTCCAACTGTGATTGACCTTTATTGATATTAGCATGCTAAAATTATTTCGTGTCATAAAGCGTTATTCACCAACATATTGTTGACATTTTATTTTCAAAACTTTTCAGGTAATTAATCTTGATCAGTGAGGTACCCGCTCTACACCTAGGGCTACCCTACTCTATGGCTAGCATAAGGCTATTGTCAAGATTGTCAAGATAAATGTCTAAGGCTTGGAAATAATTCCGTGGCTCGGGAAGTACTATAAAAAAAAATAAGGGTTTTGGAATAATAAAGCTTTTGGCTATATATGTAATGGGTGTTTAAATCCCATGTATATAAAAACCTTTGTAGACTTCCGCTGTGAAAAATATTTTGTTATATTCAAAACAGGTACCAACACGTCACCACGCCCCAGGGGTGCCCGGGGTCGGGGTGTGACAACGTGTTCCCTGGTACTACTAAAACTACACAGGGTAAGTTGATGTTACATATTCAACACCACCAAGCCGACCAGTTTGGTTTGTCGTTTTTCAAAATCATAATTAATGTATCGCTCTAGAATTTTCATTAAAACTGGTCCATGAACACACTTATTTAATACACTAATAACTAATTATTTATAAAATTAAAATATTGAAAGAGAAAGAAAAATTGACATGTTAACCCAGCCTCACAAAATCTGCCCTCTATTAAAAAAATGCCGATTATAATCTCTTTTTTAAAAGCAATTTAAATAAAACACATCTTTGTTGTTATTTTGTTTTCATAAGATACTTGTTTTAGTTTAATTTTACACCGCTAAGTTTTTTAACACCAAATACAGGTTGTAAACGAACAGAAAGAATACGAACATGACTTTATTCGTGTTAGTTCATTAAGGAAATTACTTGTTTATGAATTGTTCATAAACGCTTACTGAACGAGATTTCTTGTTCGTGTTCATTCATAAAAAAACGAGTCTGTTCATGAACTGTTCACGAACATAAAAGGACACAAACGAAATGAGGGAAACACATATAAATATCATAAAAATACAAATGAACACAAACAAAATTTCCTTTAAAAAAAATACAAACCAATATATTGATTTTATAATTAAAATCATAAATATTATATAATATCCACCAAACATAAATTAATACTTAACATAATTATTTCAAACATAACTTTTAAATGATCAGACAAAACCAATATTAACGAACATATCATCGAACGTTCACGAATATAAACGAGCGAACGCAACCTCGTTTCATGTTCGTTCATTCGTTCATTTAACTAAACGAACGAAATTTTCGTGTTCGTGTCTGTTCATTTATTAAACGAACGAATATAAATGAACTTCTCATTAAACAATTCACGAACTGTTCGCTGAACGTTGTGTTAGTTTACCGCTAGTTAGTTTACCGCTAGTTAGTTTACCGCTGTAAGTCCAAAGCTAGATTTAAACCCTCACTTCTGGCAACCAAAACATGAACCATCGCAGAAGGTCGTGAACTATGAATCTCGAGCTGCATTTATCACTCATGTAAACCCTTCATCGCGATTCACCACCAACAATTCTCGACAACGAAGACACTTACAGTGGTCACTAGCACCAATGTCACAAATCTCACACCCACAAGAAACCACACCCCACAACACCACACAACCATCACCCTATGAATTTCGCTCATCTCCTACGATCTTTCACCAACTCAACCTCAGCTCCCAAAGGCAGAGCCCTTCACGCAATGCTAATCACATCTGGGTCACCCCAGATGTCTATACATTCAACCATTTGATCACCATGTACTGTAAAACCAACCGTATTGAAGATGCCCACAAGGTGTTTGATGAAATGCCTCAAAGAAACCTGATTCTTGGACAACTTTAATTTCGTCTTATTCTCAACTGGGTATGGCTGTTGAGGCTTTGGAGTGTTTAGATCGATGGTGGGTGATGGGTTTGTCCGAATCACTACGGTTATGTTAGCGCGTTGTCGGCTTGTGCTAGCTTAAAGGTTTCAAGAACTGGTATGGAGATTCATGGGAGGATATTGAAGTTTGAGGAGAAAGTAAAAAGCTTTGTGGAGAATTCGTTGGTTAATTTTTATGGGAAATGTGGATGTTGAAGAGTGCATTGTCTGTTTTTGATCAGATTTTGGACCCGAATGAGGTTTCTTGGACTTCACTCGTGTCGTGTGCTTGTCAATGTGGTCAGAATCTTGAAGGGTTGAGGATTTTCGTGAGATCCCATAAAGCGGGAGTGGGAGTTAATGAATTGCGTGTGCGAGTGTGTTGGGTGCTTGTGCTGTTTTAGAGAATGTAGAACTTGGTATGCAAGTACATGCTTATGCTGTAAAAAGTGGACGCGAATGGATCAATTTGTTGTGACCGGTCTGGTTAACCCTATGCTAAATGTGGTCACTTGTATTCGGCTCAATGGGCTTTTAGTGAGGTTAAGAACCCTCACTTAACTGCGTGGACAGCACTGATCGGGGGTTATCTTCAACAAGGAAAAAGTAAAGAAGCTGTTATCTTTTCAGTAAATTGCATGCTTCGGGTGATAATAAACCAAATGAAAGAACATTTGCAACTGTTTTTGGAGCGCTCGTGATGCCAATGATATGGGTGAACAACTACATTCGTTAATCATAAAATTTGGATACACATCGTTTACAATAATTGGTAATTCAGTTATGGATTTCTACTTCAAATCTAAGCATATCACAGAAGCTTTGAAAGTTTTTAAAGAAATGAATGAACATGATGTTGTCACATGGAATGCACTGATTTCAGGACATATGAACTCGGGTTTTTATGACAAAGCAGTTGAATTTCTTCGTGAAATGTTATTGAAAGGATTTGAACTAAATCTTTACTCTTATTCAAGCATTTTAAACATTTGTGGTGATCTTCCCGCTATCGAAGGGGAAAACAATCACATTGCTGCATCATCAAATTAAAATTTGATTCAAATGTTGTGGTTGGTACTGCCCTGATTGACATGTATGCAAAATGTGGACGATTATCAAATGCTCGGGTGGTATTGATAACTTCAGTTTCAAGAACATCGTTTCATGGAACACAATGCTCGTGGGATACGCGCATCATGGTCATGGTGAAAAAGCTTTAGAGGTTTACAATGTGATGCTAGATCACGGAGTAAAACCTAATGACATTACATTTATTGGTGTATTATCTGCTTGTGGTCATTCGGGTCTTCTACAAGACGGGTTATATCACTTCAGTTCTATGATGAAAGATTATGGTATAACCCCAAGAACTGATCACTTAGCTTGTATGGTTAATTTGTTTTCGCGTAAAGGATTAACAAAGTTAGCATATGATTTTATACGAAGTTTTCCTGCAAAACCTGATAAGGTGGTGTGGAGGTGTCTTTTATCAGGATGTAAAAAGAATAAAGATTTTGATTTGGGGAAATATGCTGCTGAGAAAATACTGAGTATTGATCCTGATGATGTTTCTGCACATATTATGTTGTCAAATATTTATGCAGAATCAAAAAAGTGGAATGATATAGCGAAAATTCGGACCCTTATGAAGGAAAAGGTGTTAAAAAGGACCCTGGTTACAGTTGGATTGAGTTGATGAATAAAACATATTTGTTTTCTTCGGGTCAAGATGCAGGTTTTGAGGGGAGTAAGGCGTTTGAACTCTTGATCGGGTTGACCGAGCAGTTGTTTGATGAAGGATATGTGCCTGATGGTGTCATCTAAAGTTTTCAGTTGGAAAAATGGGCACCCGATGGTGGATACAGAGATTTTAGCTTGTAATTCAGGTATGTGTTTTTTACATCACCAAAGCATATAAAGGCCTGTTTATGGCATTGAGCTATATTTTTGCAAGTGCTAGTTACCAGATTTCCTCTTTTAACTGATTCCTGCTAGGATATTATTGCACTTGTTCTAGTCTAGACTTGTTAGATCACGATGGGGACTAGTCTCTAATTAGGTGTAATCTACCTATCTAAGAGATTATGGTGAGTATTTGTGGAGAAAACTAGGTCTGGTCTCTAACTAAAAAGAGTTTGGAGCCCAGCAGTATCATGGTGTGTAGTAAGTGTTTTTTTTCAAGTGGTTGATGATTCTGGTCCCATGATGCATAATGGTGGGAATCAGGAATATGCTTAAGGAGTGTGTGAGTTAGCCTTTTAAAAAAAATAACAAGATGGTTTAATCATTTTGAGGCGTAGAGTACAGTATAGCATTAGTTCTTTTATGTAGTCGTGGTGTTCATTAGCTAGTTTAACCACCACATGCCAGTCGCCACCACAACCAGCCCCGCAGCAGCCACTCACTGAAACGTTGTGGGATGAAAGAAAAATAGTTAGATTTAGTAAAATAAACATGTTCTATGAACATTGTTAGAAGAACTATAAAAAGACCGAATAACATTTTTGTTCATGAGAAGTGGCACATCATATGTTTAAAATAATTTTCTCTGTTAATTAAATGTATATAAATTTAAGATATTCAACCTATGTTAGAAGTTCAATTTTGATTAATGCAATTGTGAAGTTGAAGGGTAAAAAATGATTGTGAGAGGAAATCAGAAAGAAATTAGTTGAAGTTTTTTCTGTGTGATTCGATTTGGTTGGTAATGTTCAAATTAGGAAATTAGATTATGCTTCTTGTACGTTAAGCTAATTTGTTTAGCATAAATATATGGTTTAGGGGCCATTATGAAGTGTGATTTTCTTCTTAATAAAACTTTTAGAGTTGTTTATTAGGGAGGTAAACCAAATCCAACTGTTCTTGTGTTGATCTAATGATTATGGGCTCAATTTGTATCAGAGCTTAGGTGAAGCTCATACATGGGAGAGACTTGAGAAGGCATGAAGAGAAAAAGGCCAAGAATCTAAAATCAGATGAAGAACAAGAACAGGGGCGAACGAAACCACTGATCGACTTGTGAGAGATTGATCAAGGAGGAACGAACCTATGTGGACCGGTTAAGGAGTATTAGAATATGTGAGAGGTTCAAATGAAGTGAAGAAGACATATGATTGTGAGAGATCGTTCAAAAAGCCGTGAAAGCTATGTGGATTTAGATCTGTGATAGATCAAGAAAGACCCGTGTGCTATAAAGAGTGGAATATTCAAGCCTAAACCTGTTAAGGGTGAGTTAGAAAGTGGGATGGAAGACTGGAGTGATTTAGGAGGGGCGTTTAATCTGTGCGAGACAATTAAATGCGTAGATGTAATGTCTTGCTGTTGTGTTTAAGACGAGTCAAGGAAGATGAGCATAAAGATCATGATTGTGGTTATTATGAAGAGGATGTGGCTGCTAAGATTAAGTGAGTCTGCCGAAGGCAACCCCATTACCCTACTAACATAACTATGATAGATTTACACTTGATTTCCATTTGATATCGTTTACAAGAATAATACATTTCCTTCATTTTAGTCATAATCATCATTATAATGGAAGTAAAGTGTAAGTTATAATGATTATACGAGTGAGATTGTTTTCGGTAGTGAATGTAAAATTTAAGAGTGTCATTTGTTAAATTGCTGTATGAATAATTATATTTAGTAATACATCTAAGAATAATTTGGATCTCTTGGTTTAATTGGCATTCGATGAAAAAAAGCAAAAGAATTGTTATAATACATGTATTTATGAATACACAGTGAAATAAATCATGAAACAATTATGAAAAAAAATACTCTCACAAACCTCATTACGGTTAGGGGTGCAAGGAGCCCGGTCTCGAGACCGACTTTTTAAAATATCGATTTGAGACTAGCTTAAAGGAACTCAAGTCTAATCGTGAGCTTATATAAGAGCTCATTTAATAAATGAGCTTCAGCTCAAGCCCGGTGCGAACCTGAGCTTGAAAACTACTCGCGAGCCGCACTTGAACTTTAAAACAAAAGTTGTAACAAGTTGAGCTCTTTTAACTTAAACGGGATGAGCTTTGAGTTTATGTAAACTTAGACTTGACTCCTTTTTATTATATATCAAATGAAAATTTGTTTCAAATCAAAAGTTAAAAAAAAATAATTTTAAAAACTTTCTTATTATAACCCTCAATTTTAGTTATTTTATGTTTATACAAGTTTACTTTTTTAAAACATTAATTTCAAAATATTGTATTTTAAAAAATATTTGATGTTTTACAAAAATTTCTTATTTATGAAATTGTTCCTTAGATAACATTCATAAAGATTTCTTTCTTATTTATTAAAAAAAATATTTTAATTAAAAAAAATTAAATAATATTATTAATAATTAGTGTAATTATTTAATACGATAGAGAAGCAGGAAAAAATTAATAAGAAGGAATATAGTGCCGGTACGTGTCTCCCAACTTATTTTTTTAAACGTCAAACTATCATACTACTACTCGTTAAATACAACAAACTAATTTAGTCATTGATTGGGTATAAACCAAAAGTATAAATAAACGTACCTTTAGTTATCTTTTTATTAAGTTATTAGAGTAACAAGATTCAGACATATATCAATATTATAAGAGGTATAAATTCATCTAGTATAATTCATCGGCTTATAAATATACTAATAAAATGGATAGGTGGAAATGATAGTTGGGTCCGATTAAGATACATCTATCATCTGAAACATGATCGTATATTTGCCGTTAAAAATATATATATACTAATAAAATAATTATTTTTTATTCTTTGGTTATTATTTTTTTAATATTTTTATTGAAGCATAGAACTTTATAATTTATATTATATAGGCTTAAAATGGAAATCATGAATTAGGTGGCATTATTCGCCTATTCGGTACCACGTAAGGAACTCGTGATAGCTTTCAGGAGTCAAATGTCTTTTATGCCCTTGTCTTTCCTTGGCCTGTACGCTTGCGTATGAATAGACTCATGCACTTTAAAAGCTTGAATATAAGCCCCTCAAAGTTGTGGTTATTTCAATATTCACCCCTCATTAGTTTTAACACCCAAACTTTGATAGAACTTAAAAAAATGCCGAGCTCACACGATCTAACTCGCATCAATTGATTTTACGACGTGGATTGAACTACGAAAAGTTCAAAAAGGTTGCGGATCGCCCGAGAAAAGCTTAAAAAGAGCCGATGAGGGTGCGGTTTCGACTGGGAAACGAATAGGTGGGGCAGGTTAATAGAACACTTATTCTCCGAAATATGGTCACACATTTACTGTTTAATAAAAAAATTATAACCTGAATTATTACATCTTATCAAAGTAGTTTTAATATAAACATAATATTTGTATAGATAAAGCTTTCTTAGAGCATTCGTAGCCCATTTCCCTTTTTATGTGAGTGGGTGACTTATATTATAGGGGATGATTGTGACTGAAATATGTAGAAAATTTATTTGGATTGTACTGTGATTCTCTGTATTTAGAAAATACGATACAACCTTCATAAATTTTTATACATTTGAAAGTGGTTGTGAGTGAATACGAGAGAAAAGATAATGATAAATGTATGAAATAATATTATTTAATTAAAAAATAAAAGAAAAAAATAATGATAGTTAGTGTAATTATAAGATGCAGATGAGTGATGAATTGTAAATGCTTTTATTAGGACTTTTTTTCTACCGGAATTTAAAAAAGTTTATTTCTTACAAGGGACTGAAACAGGAAGAACTCGAAACTTTGGTTTACAAACCGCAATATAAAAATATTATAAGGACGCAATCAAAAGATTCATTTTAATCGTACACATATATAACTTTTCAACTATTTTTTTTATAAAAATAATTTTATAACAATGATCTGAGCACAACAGTTACCCTAGGGTTCCAGATCCAACGGCCACCACCACTTCACCCTCTTCACTCACCGCCGCCACCACCACCACCACCGTCACCGCCACCGCCACCGCCACAGTCACCACCACCGCCACCACCACCACCGTCACCACCACCACGTCTGCCGTCATCAGGTACGTGCATATCACACACATGTATGTAACATCACATCGAAGACTTTCTAGAAAATTTCGGATCTAATATGACTGTACGATCTCATGTTATCGCTTCGATTCTCGATTTTATCGTTCTAGGAGTGTATTAGATGTGTAAATTATAGTTTATTGTTGGAGAATTATCGTTAGGTTATGAATTGACCTCATCGGCGTTGAGATTATTGAGATATCGAAGAGGTTTAGGTGAGAACGATCGTCGGAGAGTTTGATAACTCATCGGAAAAGGGTAACGACGGTGCCGTTGCCGATGCCGTCGGTGGGGATGAGGAGGACTACTAGGGTTTTCGGGGCTAGGGTTTTGAGGTCAGGGAGACGATTGTTTACTACTCAAGAGGTCTTCAAACACATGAGAAGAGCACCTTTAGCTCCTGCAAATGTTGAAGGAGATTGGATTCAGTTGCTCGATCATGGCGTTGGAGGCGGTGGTGATGATGAGTTTAAGGAAAACGGATGGCGAGATTCTGATGGAAAAAGTAAAGGGATTAATGATGCTGTGATTGTTGATGATGGAGGATCACATAAGGAGATAAGGTTAAGGCAGTTGAAAGGAATCAGTTCGATAAGCTTGTGGACCATGGTGGGTTTCTTTAACGGAAAAGAGTCGTTGGGGTTTGGTTTATTCTAGGAAAAGGGCGAGGAGTGAGTCGATCAGTTGTAGTAGTTTGGATAAAAATTTGGGCAAAAGTTTTGCAGGAAAGAAGCTACAAATAAGACTGTCGCTGAAGTCTTGTCCCCACCAGTTTTGCTACCAAATGTCACCACTACCACCACCACCACCACCACCACCACTAAGTTTCGTTTGTCTGTAAAGTCTAAATCTAAAAGAAAGAAGGTAATGAATGTTTCAACCTCTAAACCAACCTGTTTAAATGTATCAAATTTGCCTTCAAGAAATGGTGTCAGAGTCTACCGTGACATTCAGAAAAGAAGAAGTTCTTTAAGATCGAGAAATCTAAGAAACCCTTCAAGTTTTGGAAATTTGAAATCCACTGGAGGTCTTGTGCAAGACGGTGTTCCGTCTTCCCAATAAAGTCAAACTCTGTGGTTACCAAGTCAATTCAAAAGGTTTGTTTAAAAGAACTTAAGGAATTAACACAAGATATAGACTCTGCAAGTTGCAATGCAAGTATATTAGTGATAGAATCTGACAGCTGTCGTCGAGAGGTAGGAGCAGTTATTACGATGGAAATGGTGGTGTCCAATCAATGGTTTCTTGTGGTTAAACGAAATGGGATCGAGAGGTTTCGGGTTGAGGCCCTAAATGTGATGAGACCATGTTTTTGCAATCGTGTCACTCGTGCCATAATCTGGGCTGCTGGTGATGAAAGTTGGAGACTCGAGTTTTCTTCTAGACAAGATTGGTTGTTTTCAAGGAATTATACCGAAAATGTTCCGAAAGAACTGTGCAGGTGCAGAATTCTTTAGCAGCTATTATACCCGTGCCCCGGGTGAATCAAGTATCAGATTATGCAAATGAAAATCACGTACCTTTCAAGATGCCTGATTCGTATATCAGATCAATAGGGGATGAAGTTTCTAGAACGTTGGAAAAGAGTGATCCTGTATATGACATGGATTCTGATGATGATGATGGTTAAATAAGTTCAATGATGGACGTGATACACGGGTTGATGATGATATTTTGAGAAAATGATCGATGCTTTTGAAAAAGGGATCTATTGCAGTCCAGAAGATTATTCTGATGTAACAAAGGCTGTTGATCGGTGTTTGATTCTGGCATCGAAGGATGTTTTAGAAGCGGTTTATGGTTATTGGATTGCTAAACGGGAGAAGCATTCAGCTCTTCTTCGAGTGTTTCAGGTAAATAAATATGAACACTATTATTTTGTCTTTTGTAAAATGTATGCATCGTAGTAGAGGAAACCAAATGGGTGAGGGTTCGGGTCAAAGCATGAATGAAATATTTGTGATGGTTTGAAATGGGGCGGGTTGGGTTTACCTGTAACACTTTTGTTTCTTAATTATATGATTATTTAGAAATGATTAGTTTGTCAAATATGGCTTTAACATTAATTTATCGTTTCCAATAAAATCATATAAAAGGTTAAAATTTTCAGATTGGGTTGACATGTAACACTTAATCTCAGAAGTGTTAAACTTTTGTACAAATAATCACTGTCTTGCAGAAATTACATAATTTCAACACAATCTGATTTTGTAATAAATTATTTCAGTAATTATATATGTTGCTGATGCACATTGGGTGAGTTTGGTTTTTTTTTTTATCCTGTTTTGTTTTAAGCTACCTTTTTTACCCACTAGATCTTTTGAAGATGGTATATAACTCAGATTAACAATATTAGTAACAGGCCGAATCTGCCATCTCTACAAGCAAGATAAATTTATGATTTTCACTAAATACAAACTTGTCATTTGCTGATCATATGTGAAATTGATGTGTGTATAAACGAACAAGTTAGTTTAAAAAAATAATGTAAAGGCCCATGATCATGCCATATCAACATTTGTATGTTTGATTTGCAAAAAGAAAGCTATACAGAAGGGGCCTTAGATGCTCATTGGGCCTTAGATGCTCATGGGGCCTTTCGTGATAGATGGTTCTTATCATTGGTGTCATGCGTGCATCCAGTCATCAAATTTGTATAAGTTCTTAAAGTTGAATTGTACGTATCTTTGTTGGCAGTTTTACAAACCAAAAAGACCCGAGCAACTAAACCTTAAATCCGTTTTGCGTAAGAAGAGATCATTTAGACAACGTGGGACCCAAGCTGGAAGAGGAAAGCAACTAACTTTTTTGAAAGGTGTGTGTATAATCCTCCCCATCCTTCATACAAACATATAATGTATGTGAAATACTAACACAGACATTGTTACCGAATCATATTTGCTGCAGCCTTACATGAAGAAACAAAACTGCAAAGACAGAGGCAGAGAACACCACCACCAAGTTGATGAAACTGAAGTGGCGGCCAACTGGGCACAACAGGCGGCAGTTACAAAGCGCCAAAGAGCTCAGCTGTTGATGAAGGTTGCAGACTTACTAACTTACAAGGCGGCCATGGCGGTTAAAATTTCAGAAACTCAAACAACATCTGATAATACTATTGATGAACTTTTTTTAATCGGCGAATAGCTCGGTTTTTGCTTGATGTTTTGGTTTTACCGGTTATAAGGTGGTCGTTTTGCATAAGACGAGGGTAGAGACCTTTTGGTTAAACTAGTTTTGGAGGCTTTTGCATGAAAGCTGGTAGTAGTGTAGCTGTTGTACATAACATGTATGCATGTACATTCTGCATCACTGGTAGTACCTTACGGAAACTAAATGCTGTACAAGCAGCCGAGATTTGGTTTAGTTTCTTCCAAAGGTACATGGGATTTTTACTTGCAACGGGTTTAAATAACTTGTTTGTTGTTTTATGATCTTTTAAATTTTCTCTCTTTTTTTTTATGTGTTTTTTGTATCATTTCAAAGAAACCACCACCAGTGCTAACTTCGCAGTCATGATCGTTTACCACAACGGCTACTGCTAGAACCAATTTAATTTCAAATACTTCAGAACAAATAATTGCTCATTTTCCTATCTATTAAGTTTCCAACGATTCGAACAATGTATTGAGTTAGGATTCATTCTCTGGTTGGATTGGTTTTGTTGGATTTATGCTTGGTGTCGCTCAGTTTGATCCCGTCTCTTTTTTATCTGTTTTACGTGTCTTTAGCGTACACATATTCCTTGTTTTTACGTGTCTTTTGGGTAAACAATTGTTCTCATCAGTTTTTCCCGCTTTAGGTCTCCTATTTGCATCTGATCTGCTCGCCTCTCGAATTTCATAAATCGTTGATTTATATTTGTTATCTATTGGCATTATGGTGAGAATCTGTTTCAAATTGGATTGTTGGTAAACTTGTTTTTGTTAATTAGTCGTACAAGTATTTGACAATTGAATCTATCTATTATAATAAAAAAAAGTTTTAGTTAGACACTTGTTAAAATTCTAAAGCTCTTAGTTTTAGTTTTCCGCCTATCTCTCCTATTAAATAAGTACCTTAATTACAAATGATATAATTTAATTCTTTTTAGATTAACTATTGTTTTTTGATAATTTAAGAAAGAGTTCTTTTAAATATGTAATATCTAAGGAACATTTGTTAAGTTAAGAATTTTTTCTAAAACATCAAATTCTTTTAAAAATACGAAATACTTAAAATTATTGTTTTAAATAATATAATTATATAAACCAAAATAATTAAAATTCAGAGTTATATTAGGTTTTTTTAGAAAAGGATTTTATTTTAATGGTTGTTTTGAAACAAAATGTTTGAATTTTTTTTAAAACAAAGAAATTATTTTATTACTTATAATTATTACTCATAAGTAATTTATTCAACACGTGTAATATAAGGGGCACTAACCTAATAAATAAAAGTGACGGAAGATGTATTTGTGTATAAGAAATTATTTTTATACTTATACATAATGGTAGCTGTCCTATGACGGAAGATGCACATGAATCTTTAATGGGAGATCATCAAATACAGTTTACCAGAAATTTCAATATTATTTTATTAAATAAAGATTCATTATCAAAAGGAACATCAACAATGTATTCGTGTATATTTGAGGTTTACTTAAATAATTGAATTTTAGGATTTTTGTGGAATAAAAAACTAACCGAATTGACTTGTGACGAGTGAAAAGTGGAGAAGGGGTGGTAGGGTCGGCCCCGACCTTTGACTTCCTGCTTCACAGATGGTCAAAGATTGTAAAGTCAACTGTTGTTTAATTTCTCCATTTAATTTAGTCAACTTGAAAATTTAGAGTGGAGCTTCATTTTAGAATATCAATTTGAGCTAGAATCAAGAGAATCATAACAAAAAATGTTAAAATGAATATCAATTTGAGCTAGAATCAAGAGAATCATAACAAAAAATTAGTGTTGATGAAATGTAGGATGGGTAAGTAACCTTCTCAGATGTATCTTATTTAAAACAATTAGTATAAATATATATGCGGTTATCGTAATCTCTATACCAATAATCTCTATACCAATAAATAAAAATAAATCTAAAAACTTGTTATCATTCTAGACTATCTAATAATTGTTTCCCCGCTTCTCTCCTCTTAATTATGAATGCCATAATAGATATTTATCAATTAATAATTAATAACTATCAATAATTAAAATTTCTAATATGTTAACTTCAAATTTTCAAAAATGTAATACATGAGTTTATTCAATCTGTATAATACACAATATTTAATATAATTTTTTATATTATAAACCATGTAACAATAAATTTATTTAACACGTGTATTACATGAGATTGGAACCTTGTTCTCTATATACTAAATAGATGTCTATGTATTATTTATCAATAAAAAGTATAACTGTAATAGTAGTTTTTGTAACATAGTATAATGCCTTTTTAATGATATATTAAACCTATAAGGGGAAAGTAAATATGGTGTCGTCACACACCTAAGCTTAGATGCGAAAACACTTAAAACTACGTCGTTTTGTTTATTTACGTCAAAACTACGTCATTTTAATTAATGTAAATGAAAACTATTCAAAACACAAGATTTATTTGATTTATGTCAAAACTATGTCGATTTGTTTAATTTACACAAATAAAATATTCTTTTTCAACATCAGATCTTGTTGGAGATAAAATTAGATATTTAGTCAAAACACAAGATTAAAATAATATCAAATTAATTTGAGAATATTAAGTGTGTTAATCTAAATTAAACACAAGATTAGAAAATAACATTAGATTAATTTTACTAAATCTAATAACTACATCTAAAAACAACAGATCCTTTTAAAGATTAAAAGAAAGCAAAAGATAAAAGAAAGTGATGAATATATTTTTAGCTATCATTACATCCAAAAAAACCTTAAAAAAAACATATTACTGCAAAGTCAACTTGAAGAAATACGTTTCTTTTTTTACTATACATACATTTTCACTAAGAAACTGATCAAATCTATAATTGCAACGGAGAAAAAAAAAATACAATTCAAATTAAGTGAATTCAAAATGATTTTAATGCATGAATAGAATTTATAAATTTTACTATTTTCATCCAGCAAATAATATTTAAGTAAATGAAAATATGGTATTGAACATTTAATTTGATTTTGTTCCAATTCAACCAAACTTTTTGAATTTGAACCAAATTTGAACATGCCTGAAATTCCATCGATTTGATTAACCCGAGTTCGATTCGATTCAACGAAAATGAAATGAGAGAAAAGACGTGTCAATGTTAGACTAAGTAAGCTTTGGTTTACTAGTTTTACTAGTTAAATATAATATAATTACATAAATATATATGATATTTGATTAGACTTGAAACGTTACACAAATATATTTCTACATTGCGTGTTAGTCACATAAAATATCAAACACTAAAACATAGTTAACTTTTAAGTTTAATAGATCATATTATTTACTTTATCTGACAGTTTAATAGTCATGTATTAAACACTTGACTTATAAGACTATATAATTAGACTCTAATTAATAATTGAAATATCTTTTGCCAATATAACAATAACTGGATCAAAAGTTTAATTAATATTTGAATTTTGAAGGCATATTTGTACGTTATTTTTTCGAATATTTTTTGCCGTCCTTAATATAATAATTAACGAGGTCTTTGATACATGTACTATACTTAATATTTTATTATTTTTATATTCCTTCAAATTAAAGAAAATATTTAAAATTCATTGACTTCACAATAGTTCCTATTATATAAAGGGTTACCCCACCCATATACTACTTCACTTCATCTTCAACAAATACACACAAAAACATCTGATAACAAAAAAAACTATAACATGATTTGCTTAATATATGATGGCTATGGAGCTTCAACAGCAACCTTGTGTTCATCACTTGCATTTGGGTTCCATTGTCCAATTCAAAAACACGTTATCAATAATATCTGGTGATGATGTTTTTTTCACTTACAACATCATCACCATTATGATCATGACCATGATAATGCTCATGGTCAAGATCATAACGTCTGTTGGAAATTGTTTCCAAACTACCCTCTCCCGACTCTTCAATTTCATGAATTTCCTCCAGTGAAGATGGTGGAGCCGCTAGAAAAATGATGGATAAAATATGCTCAATTTGCTTATCTGAGTATAAGGATGATGATGTGGTGAGCCAACTCGACGTGTGTCATCATGTGTTCCATAAATGTTGCATTGTGAGATGGCTAGATCACGGTCACTTCACTTGCCCTCTTTGCAGATCTAGCTTATCAAACGTCTCATGCAAACAAATAGAGTAAAACGTATCTTTTATCGGTTGTGTGTACCCCCTAAACATTTGAAGTGTATGTCAATTAGTATAATTGAGTAGAAGGTCTAGTTATGTAATTAACCCGGACTACAAGTGAAGTCCTGAGGTTATTATGATCCTATTATATACTAATTGTTAAGATTATATTTATGGATCCATATAATTTCACCATTCTTTTGCTATATGCATTAATCATTATAGTAGCATTGATATGAACTTATTATTGTAACAGTATGTTGATGATCACTGAAGACACTCTATAAGACTATAACTTTGATATGAAGCTTTTTCAAATGGTTAAACTTGAGATGGTTTTGAAGCCTTTTCAAATAGTTGAAGAAACGCTGGGGACTACAACAAATATAGGAAAATCGGTCATAAGGAATCCTGGTGGTGGAACGAAGGGTACAGGAGAGGATAAGAATAAACAACAAAGTTTTAGAGAGCTTTTACGCTGTAATAAGAGGAAGAACGAGCAGAGCTAAAAGATAAAATACAAAGAGGCTAAACGAGAGGCGAAAAAGTCTGTGTCAGAGGCAAAGAACACAGCATACGAGAGGATGTATAAGCGATTAGAGACGAAAGAGGGTGAACATGACATGTTTAAGATCGCCAAGGCAAGGGAACGTAGTAGACAGGACTTGAGATTGGTGAAGTTTATAAAGGCCGCGGATGGAAAGGTCTTGGTGAGGAGAAAGACATCAAGGGGAGATGGAAAACGTACTTCGATAACCTTTTCAACATAACGAACAGTAATCAACAAACGGATATCGATGAAACAAGTCAAACGATGCAACAAAACAAGTGTTATTGTAGAAGCATCACAGTCGATGAAGTCAAGAGAGCTTTGAAGAAAATGGGAAGGGCTAAGGCGGTGGGGCCAGATAACATTCCGATAGAAGTGTGGAAGTGCCTTGGGATGAGGGCCTACAATGGCTAACGGACTTATTCAACACCATCTTAAGACAGGAAAGATGCCAGAGCAGTGGAGAAGTAGTGTCATAGTCCCCATATATAAGAAAAAGGGAGATGTCCAATGTTGCGCAAATTACAGGGGAATAAAGCTATTGAGCCACACGATGAAGCTATGGGAAAGAATTGTTGACACGAGAATTAGACAAGAAACTCAGATAGCGGTAAACCAATTTGGATTTATGCCAGGACGATCTACAACAGAAGCTATACACGTCATAAGGAGGATAATGGAGAAATATAGAGAAAAGAAAAGAGACCTACATATGGTATTCATTGACCTAGAAAAAGCCAATGACAGTGTGCCGCGGAAACTTATCTGGGAAAGCCTACGACTTAGAAAGGTACCAGAGAGGTATATCAAAATAATAAAGGATATGTATGACGGGGCAAAAACGTGTGTACGAGCACCTGTCGGAGACACAGACTACTTCCCGGTGGAAGTAGGACTCCATCAAGGATCGGCATTGAGCCCATTCCTATTCACAGTAGTGTTGGACGAGATTACCAAGTCTATACAAGAGCCAGTCCCATGGTGTATGCTGTTTGCGGATGATATCGTCTTAATATCAGAATCTAAGACGGTGCTTAACAAGAGATTAGAACAGTGGAGAGCAGCACTAGAACGCAGGGGCTTAAGGATAAGTCGCTCTAAGACAGAATACATGCATTGTAACTTTAGTGGTGAGGCCGAAGAGGACACCCAAATCAGTATCCAGGGAATGGCGGTCCCACGGACATCTAGGTTCAAATACCTTGGCTCGTACGTACAGGAAGATGGAGAGATACACAGCGATGTAGCACACCGTATACAATCAGGATGGTGCAAGTGGAGAGCAGCATCAGGGATTTTGTGTGATAAGAGGTTCCCAGCCAAACTAAAGGGAAAACTATACAGAGTGGCAGTACGTCCAGCTATGTTATACGGCACAGACTGTTGGGCCATAAAGAAATCGCACGAGAGACAAATAGAGGTCGTAGAAATGCGAATGCTGAGGTGGATGTGTGGACATACAAGATTGGATCGGATAAGAAACGACGTCTTTCGCCAGAGGCTAGAGGTGGCTTCTATCACAGAAAAATAAGAGAGGGAAGATTAAGATGGTTTGGGCACGTGAAGAGGAGAACGATGGTAGCACCTGTCCGAGCAGTAGAGAACATCAGTTTAGAGGGTAGGAGGAGTAGAGGTAGACCTAGGTTGACTTGGGACGAGGTTATTAGGTGGGATATGATAGACTTGCATCTTTCTGAGAACATGATCGAGGATAGAAGTGAGTGGAGGCGTAGAATTAAAATTAAGGACTTTTAGTGGGTTTTGTGGGTGGGAAGGGTATACGGTGATATATGGCCGGACCACACTCGCTAGGTGTAGTTTTCCTCATATTCCCGCTTTGGGTGTTACATGCCGTTTTTATTATGATTGTTATTGTTATTGACTGTGTTATATCTTTGTGTGATATTATCTTTGTGAGATATATCTTGTGTTGTATGCTTTATCTAATTCTTTATGTGATATATATCTGTGTGTTGTATGCTTGTATTATGATTGTTATTGTTATTGACTTTGTTAACGAGTCGGGGGTCTCTTCGGAAGCGGTCTCTCTATCTTTCTAGATAGAGGAAAGACATGCCACCATATACCCTCCCAGACCCTGCTCTCCAGCGGGATACACTGGGTATGTTTGTTTGTTTGTTTGTTTGTTTCAAATAGTTGAAAATTGAGTTGTTGAGAATATCGTAAATAATAAAAGGTTAAATATGACTGAAAGGATAAAGTGGAAATATCTTTGTTGTTATTTCTGGGTTAATTTTATATCTATAAATTAAAAAAAAGTCAAATAAACTTTACGTATTTCATTAATTTTATTTCTCAAAATCATGACATAAAATCAGGAATTTCTTTATGTTTAATTTAGGTTAGTATCTCTCTACTCTAATAAAAAGATATCTAGGAGGACACATGTCAACACCATATTGCTCCTCAATAATCTTTTCCCGCTTCTCTCTCCTATTTAATAATAACATTAATTACTAATAATATTATTTACTTTTTATTAAAATAGTTTTTAAATAAATTAAACAAGAGATATTTTTTACTACAATTATTTCTAAGAATTTTTTTTCATAATTTAGAAAACTTTTTAGAACATCAAACTTTTAAAAAATACAAAATATTTTATAAATGGTATTTTTAAAAAGTTTTATAAACGAAAAATAGTTAAAATTGAGAGTTATAGAGGAAAGTTTTTAGGTATCACATTTTTAAACGTTTATTTTAAAATAAAAATTTTATTTTATTTATTATAAAAAAAGATTTTAATCATATTTATTTTAAAATATCAATTTATAATTAATAAATTTTTATACTATTTATTTCTTTTTATTCAACCCGTGTAATACACGGGTTATTAAAGCTAGTTGTTATATAATTCTTTTTAAATTGATTTTTCGAAAACAAAAGGTTAATATTGATTGATATGTATTGCCTAATTTTGGTTCAAAAGTACGCTTCAAGATCTTTCAAACAGGCAATTGGAAATGTTATCAATTGTTCAATACAGCCCGGTTGTTACACATAGGGGTCGGTTACTATACAAGTATAATTTTCGCGCGAAGCGTACGAAATCACCAGAGCGTGACACATGTTTTTGGCAGATGAGTAGTTTCGTTCGTGCTACAATTACGCATAAAAGGTACATAATTACGCAAGTTATATTCATAATTACGTAAGTTATATATTATTACGCAAATTATATTTATTATCACGTAAAGAAAAATTACTCACGTTATAAAAAATATATTACGCAAGTTATATTTATAATTACGCAAGTTATATGATTATTATAATAATTACGCATATATACGCACAACAAATAGACGTTTTAAAAAAATGTGATTATTTTTAAAAAAAAATATAGCAATACTATATCATATTAAAGAGGATAAAATGTTCGATTTATGGTGTATTTACAAAAATAATGTCATATAAAAAGTTATGTGTGTTTTAAAAAATGGGATAATTTGAAAAAAGTCAACAATTGTAGGCTATTTCCAAATCTACCTCTCTAGTCACATTTTTTGCGTGATTATGTTATCTTCAATCTGAACCATTCATCTATAAAATCAATGATTTTTTCATTTTCGTATGTTTCGCACAAAATTATCACTGTGTAATCTTTAAAGTTACAAATCATAAAATTAAACCATGTCAATCTTACAAGTTGCAACTTTCATAAATAAATTAATAACATTTTAAGTTTTATAAAGTTCGATAACAAATTTGAGAACAAAGGTTGGTGATGCGTGTATCACCATATTCAATTGATAAAAAAACTTCATATCGCCCAAACAATACATGTTTACTTGGTGGATAATCATGTACTACATGTTGAAATATTAGTACATTTGAGTGTATTTTCATTAAGTGTAAATGTGTTTTTTTTCAATATTTATACATATAAATTTATATTGTACTTTATTAATTTAAATACTATTTGTGGGTTTGATATCTATAATGTAAGATTAATGATATTGATACTTAAACGATTAACATGGAGGTCAGGGGTTCGAACCCCACTAATCACTAACTTGGTAAACGATTTCACAATAAGAAAGTAATCTTTCAAAAAAAACTTGAATAACTAAGTAGCTAGAAAAAGAGAGTGGAAAAGGTAAGCTTTTGTCTTGTATCAAAAGAAAGAAAGAAAAGTGGAGTTGCTTATATATTACAACCCTCTTTATTATTTCCTAAAATCTTACACAATGGACTCGCAAAGAGTGAACTAGCACTCCACGCGTGCGCATACACACACACGCGTGTGGATGCTTGCAGATGGATCAGTAGCTACCGATTCTACTACTGCTCATGATTTAAAAAAACATTATGGCAAAAGATTGATCAATATTATTGTGAATAAGCTTTTTAGTCGATACAAAAGAACAGAGCCACATTAGCTCTATATATAATCAGAAATACATAAAAGGAGCCACTAATTATGCCAATGATTGAGAGCCACTAATCATGCCAATAATAGAGGAGATAAGTATGGAAGAAAAATAATGAACAATATTTACGTAGATATAATATTGTCCTTTACTCCCCCTCAAGTTGGAGCATGAAGATCTTGAATGCCCAACTTGTCAAGTAGCGTTCGAAACTGTTGTGTACCCAAGGGCTTCGTGAGTATGTCTGCAATCTGCGTCTTAGTGTGAATTTGCATGGGTTGGATTTCTTTGGACTCAACACGTTCTCTAACAAAATGGCAATCCATTTCAACATGTTTGGTTCGTTCGTGAAAAACAGGGTTGTTAGCTATATGACGAGCTGCTTGATTGTCACAGAATAAGGGAGTTGGGCCGATGGGGGCACATCGAGTATACTAAGAAGCCATCTCATCCACAAAACTTCACTGACTGTGTTAGCCATTGCCCGGTACTCAGCTTCGGCTGACGATCGTGAGACAACAGATTGTTTTTTAGATTTCCATGATATAGGAGCACCTCCCAAAAGGAGTAAATAACCGGTTCTAGATCTTCTTGTAAATGGGCATCCAAGCCAATCAGAATCACAATATGCTGTGAGATTGGTTCCTCCTTCCTTGGGAATTAAGATGCCTTGTCCTGGTGTTGCCTTAAGATACCTTAGAACGCGGTTAGCAGCCTCCATGTGACTTTGTCTAGGATCACTTACAAATTGACTCAAAACATTCACTGCGTAAGCGATGTCGGGTCGGGTGGCTTGCAAATAAAGGAGTTTCCCGACCAACCTTCGATATTGATTTGAGTCCACACGTGGTTCTTAATCACATTTTTCAAGTTTCAAGTTTTGTTCCATTGGAAATGGACTTGGTCGACAACCCATCATTCCTGTTTCGTCTAGGATATCGAGTGTGTATTTCCTTTGACTTAGCACCATTCCTTCCTTTGTTCTAGCGACCTCAATTCCGAGAAAGAATTTCAAAGAGCCGAGATCTTTAATGCTAAATTTGTTGTCAAGAAAAATATTGGTCTCTTGTATTTTACTTGAGTTGTTTCCCACAATGATGACATCGTCAACATAAATTAGCGCAGCAACAAAAACTTCCTTTTCTTTGAAGATGAACAAGGAATGGTCCGCCCTGTTTGTTTAAAACCAATTTCCATCAAGGAGTTAGAAAATTTTTGATACCAATTCCTTGACGCTTGTTTGAGTCCATAAAGTGATTTCTTAGTTTGCACACCCTGTTATCGTCAGGTTTTCCAAATCCCTGGGGTATTTTCATGTATACATCCTCATGCAAGTCGCCATGTAAGAAGGCGTTGTTAACGTCAAGCTGGTGTATGCTCCAACCTCGCTTAACAGCCACAGTTAAAAGGGTTCGAACGGTCACTAATTTGGCAACCGGTGCAAAGGTCTCATGGAAGTCTATCCCTTCCATTTGTGTGAAACCTTTTGCCACAAGACGGGCCTTGTACCGTTCGATGTCTCCATTCGGCTTGAACTTTATTTTGTAGACCCATTTCGAATCAATTGCCCGCTTTCCTTCCGGTAATTTTTCTAGTGTCCAAGTCTCATTTTCTTCGAGAGCTTGGATTTCTTTCTTCATGGCCTCTCTCCATTTAGGGTCACGCGCAACCTGGTTAAAATGTTTTGGCTCATTACTTGAAGTAATGGCCGCCAAGAATGCTTTGTGTGTGTTAGTAAATTTATTATAAGAAACAAAGTGTGTCAAGGGATGTACCGTTGAGGACTCTTGATTGTCAGTGGGTTGCGTGTGGTCTATAGACGGGGGAAGTTCAACTTCATAATCGTTAAGGAGCTTTGGACGAGATTTGTGTCTTTTCTCCCTTGGCAACTCGATATTTATGCTAGTGGGCCTTGCATTATCCTCGGCTTGTGAGCCCTCTTCCACTTCTTGATTTTTCGTTGGACTTTCTTGAGGCCCAGACACATCTTCCTCACCAAAATGATCTTCTTCCTGATGTGTGTTTAGGCCATCATTTCGTGTTTCATGCTGTGGCGCACTGTTGTTGGTTTCTTCTTGCTCCCTGGGCCCAAGACTTTCTTGTCTCTCGTTTCCACTAGCATCAACAGTGAGATGGGGCTCACCATTATTTTCATCAATTATTATTTCTTCCTCAAAATTTTGAGGGAAATTGAATACATCTTCCTTTTCAGTTTTATCATTAGCAAAAGGAAAGACATTTTCAATAAACTTGACATCTCTTGATATCACGATCTTGTTGTGTTGAAGATCGTAAATTTTGTATCCCTTCGTACCTGGCGGATAACCCAAGAATACACCCGGTCTTCCTCTTATCTCAAACTTGTCCCCTTTCGTCTCCATGATTTTGTAATATGCAAGACAACCAAACACCCTCATGTACTCATAATCGGGTTTTGAATTGTGTAGAACTTCATAAGGTGTCTTGTTACCTATGACTTCCGATGGCATTCTATTTATAACGTGTGTGGCCGTTAGAATGCATTCTCCCCAAAATTTTGTGGGCAAATTGCTTCAAACTTTAATGCCCGTGCCGTCTCTAATAAGTGTCGATGTTTCCGTTCCACTACACCATTTTGTTGCGGTGTATGTGGACAAGTTGTCTCTAGCACAATCCCTTCCTTAGCATAAAAATCGAGCATATGGTTTGAAATGAACTCACCTCCATTATCACACCTTATTCTTTTAATATTCTTTCCAAATTGAGTTTGAACAAATTTATGAAAATATTCAAGACACATACTCGCTTCATGCTTGTGTTTGAGAAGAAATACCCAAACGGCCCGGCTAAAGTCATCAACAATTGTCAAAAAATAGCTTGCACGTGTAAGAGAAGGTGTACGGTATTTACCCCACACATCACAATGCAATAATTCAAAACAAGCATGTGTTTTAGTTGTGCTAATAGGAAATGGTAGTCTAGTAAACTTGGCTTTAATGCATGAGTCACAAAAATCCTTGGTGTTCGAAGAAACATTTTTAAGAAACTCAACATGAGAAAGTTTTTTTTGATGGGTGACCTAATTTTTTATGCCACGTGTCAAGAGCTATCATCATCGCTTGCCTCTTGCCTCCCATCATCCCCATCTTGTATAGACCACCTTTGCATTCACCCACTCCAATCAAAGTTCTCGAACGTAAGCCCTGCATCACACAAAATTCTGGAAAAAAGTTATAGCGCATTGTAGATCTAGTGATAATCTACTAACGGACAGCAAATTGCATTTAAATTTAGGAACATGCAGAACATCTTTCAGCGTTGTTCCGTTTGGTAAAACGTATTCCCCTCTACCTTCAACGGTGATGGCCTCACCATTAGGTATAGTAATTGGTGGTTCAAAGTGTCTTTTTGTCTTGTTTTTAAGAAATGTATCATCATAAATAACATGTTCGGTAGCTCCTGAATCAATGATACATTTACCTTCCTTACCCATGTTACCTCCCATGTTTGCTACAGGTGCATTATCTTCTTTGGTGGTGACATCTTTATATCGGAAAAACTTCACAAACTGCTGGTATTGAGCTTCGGTCATACCCGGTATCGGGCTAGCCTCCCCCTCAACACAAGAAGCCTTTGGCCTTCCCTTTTCGGTTTTGTTTTTGCCCGGCCACCAGTCGGGATACCCGATGCGCTTGAAGCATCCTTCCTTGCTATGACCATTCTTCCCACAAAACGAACAATGCTCTATCTGATCATTATTGTTGTGCTTTCCTTCATCGCCGACCATGGTTAAGTTTCTGAGTCTTTTGATCGGAGGATCGTTTACGACCGCTCTGATACCATAAAAAACATTATGGCAAAAGATTGATCAATATTATTGTGAATAAGCTTTTTAGTCGATACAAAAGAACAGAGCCACATTAGCTCTATATATAATCAGAAATACATAAAAGGAGCCACTAATTATGCCTATGATTGAGAGCCACTAATCATGCCAATAATAGAGGAGATAAGTATGGAAGGAAAATAATGTACAATATTTACGTAGAGATAATATTGTCTTTTACACCTGACAGAGGAAAAGATCTTCCGTTCACCTATAGACCAAAGGAAAGTTCCTACGTCCATCACTTCTATGATTAGTTGTTTGACATAATAACACTTTCCTGATCAATTGTTTTGATCTTTTTCAATTCGTTTTCGGTATAAATTACTAAAGTTCCCAATAGTTGCAAACAACTTGAGAGCATACATCATTCTAACTTTCTGTTCTTCACCTTTTCTACTTTCTTTCAAGGCATTCCAAGTTCTTGGGTTATTAGCGGTAGTAGCAATTGCTTAATCTGTTATACATTGGGAAACAAACAAGTTCTCTTACGATATCTTTACTACCTTATAATAGGGGAACCATGGTAAAAGCGTCAATTTACCCCAAAATGTAAGACGCGCCCTTTGACATCCCTCCGCCTCATAAAGAGCTCCCCCTTTGGCTTGCGTTACAGTCACTGAGGCGCCACCATTGAAGTCGGCGGCCGTACAACGCACCAGCGTGAATGTGGGAGTAATTGATGCCATTAAACCCCCCTTGGCATTCCTCTTCTTCTCCATTCAATTTGCTAGGTTGCACGAACGTTTCCCTCAGCCTCCATTTAATTGTTGGCTTTCAATGATATCAATTACTGTTGACCTTCTCCCCAGCCGTTTCTCTCGTCTCGTCAAAAACTTAGGTGACTCTATGATTTCGTTTCATTCGGTTTCATTACTTCACTTCCCTGTGGCATTGCTTGTATGTGTGTGTATTGTGTTTATTGTATGTGTATGTATGTCCTTCTCTCTTATGTGTTCTTCACTTCTTGAATCAGTGAACCATGCACTTGTTTGAAGCGTTTGCTTCTTCTCTGTGGTTTTACAGGTAAGAATTTAATATTTTCCTTTCCTTTTCCTTTTGTTCAATGCTTGATTCCCTAATTTCTATGTTGTTTCTTGCTGTCTCTATGAAATGTGCAATCTAAACTAGTTTTTAGGTTTTTTTTTACTAATTTGATGAACTGCTGATGTGTTTGATGCAAATTAATGCTTGATTATTGCATTTATGTTATAAAAGATGAACATATTGATCAACATCTTCATAGAGGTGTGTAACGAGCTACTTTGTGTCAGTGAACAAGCACACTAAATTTAGCAAATCAATTTATCAAGCCACATTCTAAAGGATATTTAGTGGATAGTTTAAGTTCATCATCTCCTACTTTAGAGAAGATGAGATGTTGACTTTTTCTTAATCGTGTCAGTTATTTGGCAAAGCGAGGGACTTTTTAGGAATTATGGCAGAATCAGATAAGAAATTGTAGAAAGAAATGGTATATAAATTATAGACATTTTTTTCGAATCGTGCACTTTTACGTGCAGAATTCTAAGAACAATGATATAGAGGCACTCATAGGGGATGAATCAAAATACATTGAAATGGTCTGTAAGGCATAACTTTACCTTTATATTATTTTAACTACAGGCACATTTAGTAAAAAATAAAATTCATGCATTCTCTTTAAGAACAAAGTTAACTCATGTTTATTCATAATTCTTTTCGTAAAAGTATGCTTGATACATTGAATTCTATTGCATATAATAAATGTTTGTTAACCAGTGAGATATTTAGTTATTGAAGTTTTAGATCATTGACTTTGATTATCATCTTCCTTGCTAGGAAATCCCAAAATTACTAGGTATATTCTTGTGAAAAATCGTTTGAGGTCGTATTTTGAATTTACCATTAATTGTTAGTGTAAGATTTTGATTTTCTTATTCTCTTATATGTATCGAGCTATATAATATGAGATGTTTATATCCCATTCAACAAAGTAAAAGGCTCCGGCATTAAGAGTTGGTACATATGTTTTTGTTTTTGCTAAAGGTTGCGTGAATGATTTTAACGATTTGATTAGAAATTTAGTAGCTTTTAGATATTTGCTTCACATAATTCACATGTTTTCCCCTGCTATTGAACTGTGAAGTGTATATGTGTAAGAGAAGAAGTGTGTGCTAATGAACAACAGAGACATTTGAAGAAGAAGCTGAAACTCATTAACGAAAATGTTCCTAGGGTTCTTGGGATCATAAGGTGATTTAATTCTATTTTATCAAAGTTTGTTTTGTTTTATGTATTTATCATTCTTTTGATTTGTATATTATGTTTATCATTAGCTTACCTATAATCTAAGTGAACCCACATCATAATTGTAATTTATACCTATATTATTTGATCTGTTTTGACGCATTACCAATCCTACCCAACTTGCCCTTTTTGCCACTTCTGATCATAGAACATGCCTCTAACATGAATTTGGACAGTTTTCGACTTTTCGTGCTTTACGCTTCTAAAATTTCCTATGTTATGGCAGCTGACATGCTTAGTGATACCCCATGAGCATTGCTATTTTCTGCAATCTAAATCAATATGGAGTGCAAAACAAACTGTTGAAACATGGTCACTTGTGGAGAGTATGTTGCAACTTGATCCCACATAAATATATAAGCAAAATTTGAAAATTTCATGAAGTACTTATGATTTTAGCATGCTAAGGTGTCCACTATGTTATCATATTAGGAGCATCAACTATCGAGTACCTATCCATTTCATAATAGGGTTACTTAGTATATGTCATTAGGAATTTATAATATTTGTTATATCTCAAATGATACTATATATATTTGACTAATTTATGAAGCTTCACAAGTTGTGGTTGTCATGGGAACGGATCAAGTGTATATGACATATCAAGAGAGTTACCCCTAGCCTAAGAACTTTATCTGTCCTCTAGATCACCAGACATTAAGGTCTTAAAACTTGACAAATACACAGCTGTATGGCAGCACTCCAAGGTAATCTGATAATAATTTTGATTTTTTATAAAAGGCGATAATTTTGATATGATAGTGTTATTTTGTTAGTTGTTTTGGTGGTTTGCCTTTTTATTGTTCGTTTTCATTCTATTATATCAACAATTGAGCGTATTAATTTGTGGTTGAAAGTTTTTTTTAAAGAAGGTTTGTTGTTCAGTCATTGAAAAGGTTCGTTATTCACGGTCATTACTGTGGATTTCTATGTTGTCTCAAGCCTTGGGAGGCCACAAATCGATCTCCAAATCACAGACACTCCTTAATAGGATCAACTTTGCTACAGCCTGCATTATTAGAAATTAAATATCGTGTTCTAAAGAGGTACATGATTCATACTTCAATACACATTTGTCTTATTATTTTTAGGCCTTTTTTGTACTGATAAGATTGATTTTGTTTAGCTCTATCATGTGATGAAGTAACATTTTAGGATTAAATACTGAGTTGTAGTCAGTACTTTATTTCAATCGAAATCCCTTCAAATTGTATGCAGAAACGAGTTAATTTGTTTTGTTTCGTAATTGAGACCTATTTTAACTTTTAGTTTTAATAGGCAAAAAAATAACTTAGTTTTTGATAACCAGATTAATTTAATTTATTTGCTACCCGCTCATAACTTGTGACACCCCCCGCAGGAAGGTGTACGAAAGCCGCAACGTGATATTGTCCGCTTTGGCCGCAGTCTCACGGATTTAAAACGCGTCCAATTGGGGAAGGTATCCAGCCCCTTATAAAGAAGCCTTAGTTCGCCTCCCCAACTGATGTGGGATGAGTCATAGCCCTCCCCTGTGGGAGTATTTGCAGGCATGTGTCCATCCACCCACCGAAGTGAGACCAGCGTCCTCGCTGGCACATCGGCCCGGCCCTGGCTCTGATACCAATCTATGACACCCCCCGCAGGAAGGTGTACGAAAGCCGCAACGTGATATTGTCCGCTTTGGCCGCAGCCTCACGGATTTAAAACGTGTCCAATTGGGGAAGGTATCCAGCCCCTTATAAAGAAGCCTTAGTTCTCCTCCCCAACCGATGTAGGATGAGTCATAGCCCTCCCCTGTGGGAGTATTTGCAGGCATGTGTCCATCTTATACTTTTATCTTGTAAATTACATGGTTTGCATGCTACATAATGCTTTGCCTTTTGTGCAACTTGATGCCTTAGCATAGGATTGCCTTATGTATGCTTAAAACTTAGACTCCCTAAACTTAACTTCGACTCTTTGACTCTCCCCGATAAATGAACTTCCTAAACTTATTCTCAACGACATGTGGAGACTACACTTATCGTCGTGGGATCAATTCCTTAGACTCTATGTCTAATTTATGAAAATCTCGTCAAAGTCTGAGCCCCACCACTGAATACATGCAATACTGGAAGAGTAAGATGCCTGTATCTCGAGGTGTTCTGTCTAGGCAAGATATTCGTATAAATCCAAATCAGCCGATGGATCTGTCTACCTTACCTGGGAACCCTTGGAATGAGTATCTGCTTATAGGTACGCATGTTTTCAACAAAGTTGTGGTTGACATAATACTTTGATTAGTCAACGTACTCGCTTTGATTTACGAATCAAACGATTACACTCGGAACATCTCATTGTTATTATGCCAAATTCCCGATTGTTGTTTTCATATGGTATAACTCCTATTATCCAATTCTCATAAAATATCTTCATGATATTCCAGAATGTCTTCTCGTCAAATCCGTTCACGGTCCAGAAACTCTGGCTGTAAGATTTCTACTCTTGTAGCCCGGGAGGTTGCTGCAGTCATACCAACTCTCCTAACTCATCTGAATCAAGGTTTGATTCTACGAACCAAAGAGACCTGACACATAGACACCTGTATTCTGGATTTCCTGGCAAAAGGCCTTCGGGCTAAGGCAAGCATATCGTATAAATCTCATTGCGAGACCAGTTATGCTTACCTGGGGATTTCTGGGATGAGTGATAAACTATGGTCAATACACAAGTCTCTAAGGCAAATGGGTCAAATTCCCTTGACGTGTCAACGATTCCAAATGGTAATGCGTTACCAAATGGAACCATCCTTTTTGTATCTTAAAAATCCTTGAATCCTTGAACTGGCATATCACCAAAGTTTTAATATTTTCTCATTCTTAACCTAAATAATGTTCCTGTTAATATTGAACCCATCCTATATTTCAACTCTTACATTTAAACGCTCAACGTGTAACGTGTAACGGTATTGAACCCAGCGTTTCATGTAACTATTTCTATACCTTGACCAACGTGAACATGGATCTTAATATACCCAAAGATAGTGGGAATCTAAACCGTATGGTCTTTAAAACTTTAAACCGTTACTTATGGTTCTTAAATCCTTTTAAGGAGGTGACCCATAACTAAGAACATGCAAAACTGTAGGTGAAATTCCTACATCTCGGAATACTTTGTCTAGGCAAAGTGTAAATGGTGATCTGATTCAATCATTGAATCCGTGACTTGACTCGAAACCCTTGTGATAATTGATCACTTAAAAGTACGCGTGTCTTCAAATAAGTTATGGCTGACCTCATATCTTGAGAAGTCCATGTATTCCCTTCGATTGTGAATCGAATGTTCACATCTCATTGTGATGTCGAATCATTTTATCCTTGATTTTGTCTTCCCGGTTTAAATTATCCAAGATTTGAACACCATCATAACAAATCCAGTTACCTCAAACTGTGACCTAGAATTTTGTAAGTATGATTTTCCTTTTGGTTACATTGATGTAATTTGAAATTTTCTAAATTTCTAAGTGATATTCTTTTCCTTTCGTTGTTAAGTCGAACCTTGAACCGTCTGCACCATGGGAGATATAAGGGTTTGTAAGTCAATCTATGACTAAGAACGCTCGTACCTTCTAAACAATTCTAACTCATCAAAACAGGGGTGATTCCCTTACTTTGATGGTTCTCTATTTGTTTCGATAAACGGTTTCCAATTGTGTGTTTTATGAAATTTCATCCTCTGGATTAGGGCAAATTCCTCATCCTGAGGATTGACTTCAATTATTCTCATTGGAACTTGCACTTCACAAATGACATGATCTCACCAAAATAGGATTGAAACCCGTACTTTGGTGACAAATATTAATCTTTGATTGTTTTCTTGTTATTATGAAGCTCCATCATCAAGATAGACGTAAATTTCATATCTTGATGATAATATCATTTTATGAATTGTATTTTCTCAAATGAAACGTCCTCGTCAAAGTAGGAGTGAATTCTGGATTTGAGAAGAAGTTCATCCTGTTATATTTTGTTTTTGTAAAACTTCATCGTTAAGATAGGAGTGATTACCCTTACCTTAATGATGAGTTACCTCGTCTTATTTATGTGGATCCTCAGCAATGAGTTGGGATCGAACTTTTTGATTGGTAAGTTAGTGGTCATATCTTGGGAATACACCATCAAGTTAGGAGTGAAAACCACACCTTAATGACTATTCTCATTTCTTGATCTTCAACTTACCAAGGTTGTAATCAAGTGACGAGAAACATGTAGTAACTTGAAGGGTGAATCAATGTTGGTGATTCGACCTATCAAGCCAAAGCATGATCTCTGAACTTGAAAGGAGACCCGATCGTTTTAGGTTGATTTTGACTCCAACCTTTGAGCACTTAAATTCTTAAATCGATTTCTTCCCCTTTTATTTTTATTGACTCGATCTAGCTACATCGAACCATTTATTCCTTACTTATTAACTTTCATCTTTAGATATCATCAAACCCATAAGTATAATCTTCCTAAACAATTCTTTGTCAAATAAAGATATTATCGAATACCTCTCTTATTGTTTGATGAATTACGTATGCGATCTGCATTTGGAAATTTGTTACCTTGCAAAACATGGTTACAAATACCTTTCTTATTGTTTGTGTCATTTCTTGAATCGTTTTTGAATCTTTAACCTTGAAAATCATTGAAATTCTAACTTGGTTTTGAATAACAAGACTCGTTATTATCCTCACTGCGATGTGGATATAATGGTTCATAAACCTTCGTAACTTGTAGTCATGGGTTTGGCATAAAGGAAAAGACGTAACTTGGTATGTGTCCAAGTGTTTCACCTTCATTTATGACAAAACTAACCTCCGTGTTCCCGTAAATCTCCTGTTTAACTTTTCATCCACTAGGTGCCTCTTATTTTAAATGTCATGATGACAATTGGTGCATTATAGACCGATTGCCTAAAAATTCAATTCGACCCATTACCTCACAAGGTCGAGAAAATTACTTGTATCTGTTTCAAATAGTCGAATACCTTGGTATGACGTTAAAACATCGATTGTCATTTTGAATGATTGATTCATTTTCTGTTTTTAAAAATATTCTTAACAATCGTCGTGAACTCATTCCAAGATCTTCGCATAGAGTATTATTCTTAGACCGATGGTTGGTCAAAGGAGAAATACATATTCACAAGATATGCGTTAAGATCATTTCATATGGTGACGTTTGGGATTCTTAAATTCTGACGGCTAACCTTTCTTATCATTGTAGGTCTTTTATTCAAAGAGGAAACATTGGAATAAGTAAATTGCCATAACACCTCTCAAAACGTCTCATATTTCACTGAAAGAGTCAAGTTGGCATATATTATGTCAAAGAGACTTGAAAGATTCCCTAAATTGAAACATCTCATCTGTAATCAAACGTCTAACACTGTCTGTTCGTACACCTAACCGTATTTGTTTGTTTGGTTTATTCTTAATTTCGGAACGAAATTCTTTAAAGTAGGGGAGACGGTAACATCTGGTATTAACGATCATTCGTAATCCATGTGAAAGCTTATAATGTTAACTAGAAGCCACACACTTTAGGCTCTCTTTTTACCTCTAATGGCTCTACCATTGCACATAAAGTAAACACTAAAGCAGTCAGCTTAATCGATGATGAATTTTCGTCTTTCGATACCTTATCAAAACCTGAAAGTTCTTCAAATTGTATCTCAGAAAATGAAAACACAAACTGCATCAAGAAAGAAAAAAGAGAATCACTATGATCTATCTGTGGTTTCATGCTCATTTTCTGATTCATCTGGGAACGTGAGGATCAAATGAAATCCAAATGTTCTCATCTTTTCGACTCAGTCTCCTCATAAACAAATTTCGGGACGAAATTTCCTAAAGTAGGGGAGACTGTAACATCTCGTATTTCGCAACGTTAATCTTTTATAATAATAATAATAATAATAATAATAATAATAATGATAATCATTATAATAATAATAATAATATTAATAGTAATAATAATAATAATAATAATAATAACAAAGTCCAGAGGGTTTAGTGTCATTTTAGAAACTTCAAAATGAAGTTTCTACATGAAATAATAATAATACAAAGCTCAGGGACCATTTGTGTAAATATTCAAAAATCAACTGCCTTCACTCTCCTCTCTCCCGATTTTCCGGCCGGGACTCCGGCGAGTCTCCGGCGACTCTCCGACAATGTCCAAATCGCCCAAATTATTCAATTTCGAAGCTCAAAACCGGTGCCAACCGGTTCGGAATCATGAATCGAACCCATCCACATACTTTAATCATTCAGATTAACAACTCACAAATCCACTCATGATCCAATTTATTCCCGACCGTTCAACGGTCGGTTAAACCACTCAAACATTAAAAATGACCAAATTAATCCGACACAACGGTTACATAACTATTCCCAATCTAGCAACACACTTAATTCCATCTGAAAACACACAAACAAACCGATTCGATTCTCTCTTCATCGCGAACCTGCAACTTGGTCGAAGACCACCTTTGGGACTTCAAAACCTCAAATTGATTGAGGGCTATAGTTCGTGATGGTGATCCGAAGCTTCCCACAAGAGGAATTTGATTATCATCATCGATTTCTCCCCGAGCCAATTCCTTCTCTGTCGCGAGTTGTTCTTCGAAGTGGGTACCTCCAATCGAACATCAAATAGGTAATTGTTTACATATACATGTTCGCTTAAACATGGGGAACAAAAGCCCTATGTTTATTGCTGTAATCATCATCGAATTCAAGTTCAATTGGATCCAATTCGTTTTAGGGTTCTTAGTGATTTGGGGATTAACTTGAAATTGTTTTTAAGAATTAAAAACCGTCAACTAATGCGGCTGGATGCCTTGGTTCACTGGTTAGACACATGCTTGCAATTCTTGAGGTCCCGGGTTCGAACCCGGGCACCTACCATTAATTTTTTTAAAGCTTTTTCAGCCTTAAAAAAATTTATAAAAATCCTAAAAATCATTTTTATAAACTTGTTTATTTTAAATCAACAAATTACCTTCTGTAAATATTTTTAAAAATTAAAATAATTATAGAAAATTTTAGAAAAATATAAAAATGGTTTTCTTTTGCAAACTTTAAATATTTTTAGACACCATATTAATTTCTGTAAAACTATTATAATTAGTTTAGATAAATATTTTAATTAGTTTATTTTTATAAAAATAAACTTTAAAAAGATTGAAATCACTACGTTAATATCATTACGTCAATTATGAAATCTTATTTACATTTTATGAATTTAATCATTTTATAAGAATTTAATTTCTTAAAAATTATTATAAAATGGATTAATAAAGTTTTTCTTTATTGTATAAAGATATATATAATCTTGATAACTAATTTATTTATAAAAACCCCAAACTCCACCTAAAACCCTAGTTCCCGTTAAAAACGTTAAGTTTAATATAATTAAACTTAAATCTCGTCAATATATATATTCTTAGGTATCTCGTGAAGGTTTACATTGGAACGTCGCTATTATCTTTATTAATCGTCATTCATATACTTAATCGCCATGTGAGTATTTCTATACCCCTTTTTCATATTTTCACACTTTGGGGTGAAACATGTTACTTATTAACCATTGCACTTGTAAACACGTTGAATCTTGTAAACTTATGGTAATTTACTTGTGTGTTGTGATTAGTTGAATCTTGTAGCTACCATGTAATGTCGAATACATGTACAATCATTAACTATAGCTAGCCTGGCGACGTCATAGATCTATGGGCCTGACAAGCCTGCTTGGTTGATCCAAGTACACTTAGCTAATCGTATATACTTGTAAACGTTTGAGAACTTGTAAACGTTTGAGAACTTGTAAAACTTTGTCAAGGTTTGATTGTGCATTCTGTCTTACATCCCTAGTTACCTTGTTCTCTAATTTACAACATGAATTGCCATCTTTTATATACTATATATTCAAAACTATAGAATGCTCACCAACAATATGTTGACCTTTTATTTTTAACATGTTTCCGGCAATAGCGTTATGTGGCTGTGAACAATCGTAACTCTCACACTTCGACGATTTCGCCGTCAAGGTTGGGGTGTGACAGATTGGTATCAGAGCCAGGGCCGGGCCGATGTGCCAGCGAGGACGCTGGTCTCACTTCGGTGGGTGGATGGACACATGCCTGCAAATACTCCCACAGGGAGGGCTATGACTCATCCCACATCGGTTGGGGAGGCGAACTAAGGCTTCTTTATAAGGGGCTGGATACCTTCCCCAATTGGACGCGTTTTAAACCGTGAGGCTGCGGCCAAAGCGGACAATATCCAGTTGCGGCTCTCGTACACCTTCCTGCGGGGGTGTCACATAACTCAAATAAAGCCAAGCTTGCAAAAGGTGGTTATTTTTTATCTATGCATTCATGTTTTTAGGTTGAATGTTGATATCTAAACCATGTTATTACTATATGCTATATTTTAAGCTGTCATTTCATAGAACTACAAATCTGTATTGAGATCGCAGTTTACCATCTTGAAGTATGATGAGGGCATACGTTTAAAGCCTACATTTCTTTATGTATGCATCTCTAATGGAATGATAAATTTTGCTACTATGATAAAAAAAAATTAAATTAAATTTCTTTCTCTTGTCTGTATATGTCAAATTGTCTATCTAGGCTTATTATAAATAAAGAATTATCAAAGCAGGTTAAACATGTAAATCATTATTTTTTTTCTATCTTAAACATTTTATTTTTGAAATGTTTCAAATGATTTTGTTTATCGTTTGACTTGTAATATCAAAATTGGTTGATATATAAACACATTCATATGATATTGATGTAGACACTCTAGAAAAGATTATTACGCTTCTGATTATTTTAGACACCAATGATCAAAGATTGTTGTTTTAAGGGAAAGAAAAAAGGATAATAAACACCTAGATAGCTAGATGTGGCTGGGATAAATGATATGCCAGAAGTAATACTATAGGAGGAAGATCATGCCTGCAAAGATAGAAAGCTTATGGGCCGGAACAATGCTAATCTATGTACAGTCATGTAACGCATAGCCAAAGTAGATAAGCTTTCATACAAATCGGATAACCATCTTTGTATTCACCACCTCTTATGTTATATAGTTTGGTGATTACCATGAACCAAAGTAGATAAGCTCTTTTGTTATAGAGTTTGGTGATTACCCGAAAGAAATTTGATTACTAACATCTGCTTTATAGTGGCTTCTTTCGATGTGGTTAAAGCTATAGTGCTCCTACCCAAGTTTAATTTCTTATTTCACTTTATAGTTTAATTATTAAGGATGATCATGACATGTAAAGTTATGTACTATAGATTGGTATTTAGTTAGAAAAGATGATACATGTACATACTTTTTGCATATTAGTTGCAAGGATCAAACCATAGCTACTGTTAAAAGTGATTATGTTATTGTATTCACTTTTATTATGATCAATGAAAATATTATCTTCCGTGAAATGAATTTCTATATGCATTTCAATGTATTATTTTTCATGTGACATATAAGTTGATAATATGCTTATATAATTACACTTTAATAAAACTATAAGTGTTGAGATTTTGATTAATTACAGCCCAACAACACTCTACGTGTGCTCTCTGTAACAATTAAAACGAATATAGACCAAACTAACAAATGTATTATAATATGTATCACGAGATGATCGATAAACTAACAAAAACAAATATTACATTATAAATTATCTCTACCGCCGCGTCACGCGGGTTTCTTACTAGTATATTACAAATACAACTTGGGTGTGAACTCCATTTGTATATTATTGGTACATGTGAGGTTCCGTGTACGTGTGCAACTTGATGGTCCATATGATGTGTAGTTTAGATTTTCTTTATTAATTTAAACTTCTCATTCATTTTATATTATGTGGGTTTTAATTTTCCTAAGTTGTGAAGTGATATTCTGTTACCGTGATATAAGGGAGCATCCTCGGGTACCGCTCAGGTAGGCGGGTGCCTGCTCAGCTATATCGCCGCCACCCTTGCGGGTAGTCGGGCTCGGGTTGTAGTAGCCGATGGTTAGCCGAGAAAATAACGGCTTTATAGCCGTTATTTTTTACTGTTAGTGATAGATTGCAGTGGAAGGATGACAGTAGACGGAGGTAGGACGGTGGGAGGGCGGCGGTGGTGGTGGTGGTGGCGGTGGTGGTGGCGGTGGTGGTGGCGGTGGCGGTGACAGTGATTTGTTGCAGAGAGCATTGGTTGAAGGAGGCGATGATGGATTTTGACCTTTGGGGGAAAAGGGGGAGTTATGGTATTTTTAGGTAACATGTTTAATTTAAGGTTAAATTAAAGAGTTTTTAAGAAAATATGAAAGGTTTAAAAGAGTTGGTTTTAACTTATTTTAAATTGAAAATAAAAGTTTTAGTGTAGTTCAGGGTTGCATTTTCAGTTTTTTAAGGGTTTCAGAGTTCAAGGTATTTGTGATGTGTCAGTGTGTGATTGGTGAATTTCAGGATAGTCTAGGGTAATATCACGTCCTCCCTAATGATTGGGCTGTGAAGTGATTGAAGTACGGTCAACTTCAATCTACGCTACCCCTCACTTCTGGCTAGATTGTTTTTTAATCTTTTTATATATTTTCTTTCTTTTAGTTTTTAAGTTAGCTTAATCGTTTATTTCTACAATCATAAATGTTCTCTTATATCCTTGCATCATGCTTATTTTTTGTCTCCGTTTCATGTACTCCTACGATGTTTTTATTTTTATATATACTTCGATCGTCGCACTGCCGCAACGCACGGTCATACTTTATTTTAATGACAAGGAATCCAAGACGATGATGAAAAGAGCGAGAAATATGGTTTTCAAACAAAACCGAAGTGAATGAAGCCAAAACGTGACACATGAAACTCGCGAAACACAAATCTCGGACCGATGAGTACTTTTCCCATCCTCGAACATCACCTTAGGATCCGGGGTTTATTTTTTCCCTAAAACCTAGGAATATCCACACTAGTTTAAAAATTCGTGTATTATACGGGTTCAATATAAATATTAAATTAATCGTTATTTATTAATATTTGAAAATTATACAGATAAGTTTTGAGATAAATTATGATTGAAATTACTTATAACTAACGACTTTAGGTAACAAAATAATAGTAATATTTTTCCAAACGTTCATCTTTAAAAAGATTTACTTTAAAAAATTGTTTTTTAATACTCTAATTTTTTTAAAAAAATAATTTTTTAATAATTTTATTTTTTAGAAGTTCTTTGTATTAAAAAAACTTCATATTTCATAACCATTGGATTTTAAAAAAATTATATTTTTAATAAAAAGGAAACATGTTTTTTATATATCCAAATTTTGTTTTATAATTTGGAAATATATAAAGAATTATTATCATTTAATGTGTCATTAAATGGTTAACTTTTATATTAATAGCGATACATATACAAATTCTAGGTGGATAGTGTAGAAACATAACATGTGTCTTATACACATTTTAATTTACTAGTGGGTAAACCCGCGTTGCGGCGGGTGTGATGTGTCTTAGCTAAAATGTGCTAACTCTCATTTTGCTTTTGTTATTTATTTGAATATATATATATAAACAGCCTTAAACCTTAGTGAAACCTTTTGGATATTTGGGTGACTTATACATACATTATCTTTGTTTCTAACACAAACCATAAGCAGCCGTAATTGTAAACTGATATGGCACAATCTTGCCTAGACTTAGGTTTGATTCATCTTTAGACAAGTTATGAATATGGTTCAAAGTGTAATTTGAAATGTGGATACAATATTTTATATGTACCTTATAAATTTATAAGACCTGCAATATGAATATCACATTATCAAAATACCTACTCGTCTTTTTAGAATCAAGCTCAACTTTGCTTAAAACCTCAGACAAAAAAATCTAGAAGCTCAACAAAGAAATATGGATACTGCTCAAGAAGTTTATACCCTCATTAACATAATCATAATATAATAAAACTGTAAATAAATAAAGGAACTAAATAGATTTATGGAGGATTAAGGGTGTTAAAAAAGGATCCTAGAAGGGTGAAAGTTAAAAACAATGTTGAGAGTTGACTTGCAGTATTGCATAATAGGATGGGAGTCATCATTCTCCACCATCCCACACCTATCACTCTCTAATGAAAAAAAAAGTACATCACTTTGTTACAACTTACTATAAGCAAGTGAATGTGTTTTTAAAAAGGATAGAACTTAAACACTTTTGTTGTTGTATGCAAGTTAATACGTTTAAATTCAACAACTAAATTGAAATTATAAACATGCCCAAACGCATACCTTGTTCAAATGTATAATACCTTGTCCAAATGCTTACTTTATCAGGTTCAATGATGAGCACAACTCTAGTAACCATAAATGCTACGTGCAGAAACTATAAGCAAGTGAATGTGTTTTTAAAAAGGATAGAACTTAAACACTTTTGTTGTTGTATGCAAGTTAATACGTTTAAATTCAACAACTAAATTGAAATTATAAACATGCCCAAACGCATACCTTGTTCAAATGTATAATATCGTAAATACGGTACCTTATCAAAGTATAAACCCTATCTATTTGATCCCACACCCATTGCAAAGCAACTACGAATTGGTCATTTCTTCAACTTCTTCTACATTTCCACTTGTGCACCCGCCAATTGATACAGAAATAGTTTGATTTGAGCATGTATCTGTTGAAATTAAATGAAAAACAATCACTATCAGCCAATTGACCTGTATCTTGTATTTATTGTTTGGGTCTAAAGCAAGCCTAGCATCATTATCAGCCAAGCAAGCAACTTTTTCCTGCAACATGATTAAGGTGACTTGTAAAGACCATCTTAACGTTGCAATTACTAACAAATTTAACACGAAATTACCTGTTTCAAAAGTTTGACTTGTGTAGGTTTCATTCCAAAATAATCGTTTGATTCTAGAAGTTGTAATGTACGCTCATGCGTATCATCTGATGTCATTATCACTGAGTTTGTATTCAACTTTGTTATTGGGTTTCTGATTGGTTGTGTTTGGAAATGTCATGGTAAAGTGTTCTTAACATGATCATAGCTTCCATACCCGATAAGAAAAGAACAATCATAAGAGAGTTGACAATTGAAAACCAGTGAACTTGGTCATCTGCCATTAGAAGATAAGTGTCCCATCTGGAGGCCCATTTAATATCACTCTCCTGCAGATAAGAAAAATGTACAATATTTATGGGAGTTCCCCTTTTAGCTAGTTTTCATTGATAGTAAAATGATTATAATTACTGCAACAAACTGTGATGTGTTCCCCCTTTGAGCTAATTTTATTTCTTTTAACTAATATTTACCTATTCCTAAGTAAATAGAGCAAAATGGCAGCCTCTAAATAATAGCTAGACTCACCTGGAAATCAACATCATAAGTGAAGATTATTTCCTTCTTATTTTCAACTTCTTGTGGTGGATCAAAGCTTGAGACCATCTGTTTCCTGTAGTTTACAGTCAGCACCAAAGTTTTCAGGTAAGCCTTCCGGCAAAGATGATTCAACAATGTCGAGTATAATTTGCATGATTGAGCAGCTTCTGCAAGATTAGAGGGAGATATACAAGATGACACAAATGCAAAGATACTTCAAATACATGAAGAGCAGCTTCTATGTTTCCCTTTTGATACTCATATCTTCCTAGCAATGCTCTTGCTTCCTGTACAACAATCACATCATTAAGATAATATAACAATTATTATTATTATTATAATTTTAAATTTATAATAATAGCAATAATTACAATAATGTAATGAGAGTAGATGGTCAGCTACTCATGATTTCCGTATCTGTGAAGTCGCTTGAGCATGAAACAAAGTATTTCCGGCAATGCGAGTAGAAGAATTCCTTTCACCTTGATGCTTTAAAACCGTCGATTGAAGGAAAATGTGCCCTACTGAATTGCTCATATTTCCCCTTCCTTTAATCAATTCAACGTCACTGTCAAACAAAACCTCGTCACAGAGCAAGCATCAGTACCATCACCATAAATACTTTCACAGTTTCACATAATTACATCCATACACAAATCAGAAGCAATTTAGGCAAATAAAACACAATAACACACACTGTATCAGTTCAATCGACGTACATACATTGATGAATCAAGAAGAACACGAAATTTCGCACGAAATCAACACAAAAACACGAGAATTTCACTCAATTTGATCGAATGAGTGGCGAATTATCGACTTACGAAACGAATTAGATCTAAATTTTGATGAAATTGTACCTTTTATCAAAGTTATAGGGATCTGCAAAGTGTATATCTCGAAATGAGATATGGGTGATAGAGGTTGAAAAGAGCAAAGGGGTAACTCTATGTTATAAAGAGAAAACAATCTGTGATTACCTTTCTTTAAACAAGCAGTTACCTTTTAAGAAGCCGAATTCATCAAATCAAAGGAACCATCAGAAAGAATAATAATCATCAAAAACAATTGGAAACAGAGAGAGTCGTTAATGGAGAAGCAACATCTTACCAACTATCATAATCACCGGAGCAACGCCTTACAAATACTGAACAACACAATCGACCATTCTATGTGCTGAGAAGGAGAACAATGCTGTTGCAATCGAGACAATTGAAATCGAGTGTTCCATGTGACGCTGTAGTAGCACATCAATGTCGGTTTCACTGCCTTCATTCAATCGATGATTCCAGTTGTTGGAAAGGGTAACAGAAGGGCGATTGGGGTGACCTGTGTTGATTGTAGGATAACGGTGGTGGGGGAGAAAGGAAGAGGCGCGTCTTACAACATGTATGAAATGACTCTTTTGCCCACTGTTTATGTATTATATAGGAGTAAGATAAAGATTAGTATGAATTAGTATGAATTGATTGATTGATATTCTCTCGGCTATCACCAACTATTTTGACCCTTCACAATGGTCATATGATCATTACATTTAAAATAATAACAATTTTCTAACATTATGAATATAACTAAATTCTAGTAACTAGTTGACATCCGGTTAGCGCGTTGCGTGAAATTAATTTCTGTTTTGATTGTACAATCTACCAACGTTCAAGGCTCGGAAAGAAACACTAATACAAAGTTAATACCTATGATTTAAACAAAAAATGCAGTAAAATATGATAGCTTCTCAGATGACGATACTCTCATCATCATTTAACATACAGAGATCATAAAAAAGCCGACATATTCTTGCATGACAACCTTATCTTCATAGAACAAAAACAATGTTCAAAGCATTTAAAAGAAAACTTAAAATAATAGAAATAATGTCAGATTAAGTAACTTGGGTTATGAGATGAGGCATTCTCATCATCCACCAAATCAACACTTTATCTCTAGTCTCTCTACTCGATACTCTCTTGATCTTTTCACACCTAACACATTTCAAATCTCCATCAATGGATCCATTGCAAATCTCTCTGAATGGATCTAATCGGGAATTTATATCAATTGAACCACTAGTTTTATATTTTTTAATAAATAAAAATATTATCTTTTATTTTAATTTTTAAGTTATCTTAAGTTTTTAACTTATATTATTCTAATTATGTATAAATTTTAGTCATGCTTATAACTTAATTATTAAAATAAAATATAAATACAAATTTTAGAAATAAATTAATTTGGTAAGGTGATATGACATATAATGAAAAATGGAACAACTCCCTAAAATCTACTTACCATTTTTAGTTTTCCTCTCTTTTTACAACAATCTTTCCCAAATCATTATTAAGAAAGAAACACGTTTAAACGATATATGGGCCCTCCGAATATATCACATTTGAGTGAGAATAATGTTTGAATATCAAATTTATATAATCGTTTTTCAAATAAAATAAAAGTCTCAGTATTTAAATCTCAAATTTATGTATTTGAACCTTTTGTATATTTATTTAGTTATAATAATAATAATAATAATAATAATAATAATAATAATAGTAATAATAATCATAATCATATAATAATAATAATAATAATAATAATAATCGGTTTTTCAAGCTAGTCAGAAAAAAGACTCGGTAGCACAAGCGCATCACATGGGCCAATTTATTATACATAACATATTGAAAACAATAATGAATATCTATATTATTTATAAAGTATATTAGAATGTCAAATAATAAGTTTATCTTGACTTTATGACACCTACAGGGTTAGTGTGGTAATATTATGGTGAATTTTAATTTATTTTTTTAATTCATATGAATTCATGGAATTTAATAACAACAAAAACAACTACAATAGTAATAGTAATAGTATTTAATGTAATTATAATAGTTATTTATAAAATAAAAATAATTTTAGTAATAAGTAATAATGTGTAATAATATACAAGTTATCAAACTAAAAATATAAAAACTCTCAAAAGTATTTCATGATTCTAAATCTTATATTGTTTTTTCTTATAATCATGAAAATATGATGGTATATAAAATCTAAATTTATCATTATGATGTGCTAAATTATATCAACGTTTCGACATGATTTTTTTTTCCAAAACAAAGTTGCCAATATAATTTTTATCCATATCTACGAATTAAATACTAATATACAAGTAATTGAAATCAAGTATTACAAAATTTTAACAACCCACGACAAAGTACGGGTTCACACACTAGTAATAATATAAATATTTATATAATAGTATAGATATTTAACCTCATCAGTTAACGCATAAGCATTTCCTACTATTTCTTAATATCCATAGTACAACGAGTTGGTACTTATAACTATAGTTTTTCAAGATAGAAATATGCTATTTTCTCAAAACTAAAAGATTAATAAAAATAGTAATAATATTAGTAATAATATGATATAAATAATAACATAAATATTTTATCTTGGAGTAAATTACCATTTGCATACCTGCGGTTTTGTGATTTTGACCATTTGCATCCCTACAGTTTAAAAATCCTAATATACCCCCTAACGTTTATTTTTAATTCTATTTACATTCAATAACTAACGACGTTAAATAATTCTGTTAATGTTTTATGAACTGACAAAATTACCCTTCACTCATATCCCCTTTTAACTTCCCCCCACCCACTCGCCACTCTTTCTCTCTCTATCTCTTAACCCTTCACTAGAATCAGAACCATCGTGGAGGCGGACGATTGTGGAGGAGGTGACGGTTGTGGTGACGGGCGGGAGTGGAGATGGTGCGGGTTGTGGTGACACGCGGTAGTGGATGCGGTGCGAGTTATGGTGGGGCGGCGGTGGAGGAGGTGTAGGTTGCGGTGGGGGCGGCGGTGGAGGCTGTGTGGGTTGTGGTGGGGGCGGCCGTGGATGTGGTGCGAGTTATGGGGGAGGCGGTGGAGGCGGTGTGGGTTATGGTGGGGGCGGCGGTGGAGGCTTTGTGGGTTGTGGTGGGTGTGGCGGTGGAGACTGTGTGGGTTGTGGTGGGGGCGGCGGTGGAGGCTGTGTGGGTTGTGGTGGGGGCGGCGGTGGAGGCTGTGTGGGTTGTGGTGGGGGCGGCCGTGGAGGCTGTGTGGGTTGTGGTGGGGGCGGCCGTGGATGTGGTGCGCGTTATCGTGGGGCGGCGGTGGAGGCGGTGTGGGTTGTGGTGGGGGCGGCGGTGGAGGCTGTGTGGGTTGTTGTGGGGCGACAGTTAAGGCGGTGTGGGTTGTGGTTAGGGTGACGGTGGAGGCTGTGTGGGTTGGTGGGAGCGGCCGTTGATGCGGTGCGAGTTGTGGTGGGGCGGCAGTGGAGGCGATGTGGGTTGTGGGGGGCGGCGGTGGAGGCGGTGTGGGTTATGGATGGGGCGGCGGTGGAGGCGGTGGGGGTTGTGGTGTGGATGTGGTGCGAGTTGTGGTGGCGGGTTGTGTTGGCAAAGACCTGAACGGTGTGTGTGGTTGTAATGTTTGACTGGTTAAATGTTGACTTTAATATTTTCAACTAGGGTTAATTTAGTATTTAAAAAAAGAGTTAACAGAAACTCTAACGGTGTTAGTCATTTGGTTATAGGGGTGTTCAAAATATCCGAATCCGAAACCGAATCCGAAATATCCGAAATTTCGGATATCCGAAAATTCGGATATCCGAACTTCGGATATCCAAATTTCGGATTCGGATTCGGATAGTGGTTTTGAGAATTTTCGGATATTTCGGATATCCGAAATATCCGAAATATCCGAAATATCCATATAAAAATTTAAAAAATATTAAATATTAATTAAATATTTTAGATATTTTCGGATATTTTGGATATTTTAAAAAACTTTGGATATATAAATAAATTTCAATAAAAATTTATTATATTTTTATAAAATTTATTAAAAAATATAATTTTTTTTTGAATTTCGGATATCCGAACGGATATCCGAATCCGAATCCGAAATTTCGGATATCCGAATTTCGGATATCCGAAATTTCGGATTCGGATTCGGATAGTGAAATCCACTATCCGAAATTTTCGGATATCCGAAATTCGGATATCCGAAAATGAACACCCCTACATTTGGATGCAAATGGGAACTAAAATAAAACGTTAGAGGGTATATGAGAATTTTTAAACTGTAGAAATATAAATAGTTAAAATCATCGTAGATGTAAATGAGAATTTACTCTTTATCTTGTTATAAATCGTTCATGGTTCTCTTTCCTTATGATTATAGAGCCCCATTGATTTGTTTTTGATACGTCACTATGAGCATGATCTTCTGGAAACCAAGTTGTCAATTGTCAACTTGTCATTGTTACCACCAATAATTTAGCGACATAAACAATCGACTAGACTCTCTAGTCGTTTTCTCATATTTTTTTATTAAATATTATAATGATATAAAAGGTAAAGGTTTAGGTTATTTTACAAATTGTATTTAAATATGAGAAGACACAGTGAGTTTAAAAAAATCATTAAAAATTATATCTTATAATTTAAATCAATTTTCAAAAAACTACTTCGGAGTCGTTGTTCCTCTCGTCGTCATCTTTTGTATTTTTGCTACAAAAGTACTTCAAATTTCAATCGAATTTCATTGTGTCTTTTTATGATACAATGACGTCATTGTGTCTTTTATAATTACACAATGACGTCATTGTGTTTTTTATAATTATACAAAAAAACACAATGACGTCATTGTATCTTTCATAAATGACACAATAAAGAAATGTCATTTTTTTTTAATTTTTGTTTATTTTTTCTTAGTGAGGACGACTAGGAGAACAAAAGCTCGGAATCTTTTTTGAAATTCGATTTATATTGTGAGATATAATTTTTTATGACTTTTTTAACTCATTATGTTTTCTCAAACTTTGTAACAAAAATACATTTGTATTTTAACATCTTTCAACTGCGAAAATAAAATCTAGATGATCAAAATTTTACATTTTAAAAGTTGACATGGAAGTCATAAGTAAAACAAAAAGTAACTTTTATAAGCATGTCTTGAAGATTAGCACCATTTAATACGACCGATTAGCTTTCAAATACAGGTTGAACTCGCCAAGATCTTTTATATGTTTGTATCTTTTCTTTAAATGTCAGTAAACCCCAAGAAAAATTAGAATGAAAAGATATTGTATTCAAGTCTTACTATAAACAAAATTACTCAGGTTTGAGCCATAAAGTTTTTTCACTTGTGGGTTTTCTTTTGATGGGTCAGGGGTGTGGTTTCGGCTGGTAAACAAACAAGTAGGCCTGATTGATACAACACTTGATCGTAAATTTGTAGTTTAGAAAAAAAAGTTTTGAACCTGAATGTTTTAATAGACTTTTTTTTAAGTGACTTACCTCTAGGGATCACCTCACAATTTCACATTGTGAAAGTTGAGTTTTTAGTGTGTATATAGGAGAGTAGGAGAGAGATAAAATGAAAACCATATTTATAATTGAAAACTATGAAAATACTACTACCGAATCATATAATTTATATTAAATTTAAATTGTTTAAAGTATTTGTGAGTAAACTTCAATCTTACTTTTAAGTTCACTAGATATTTTTAATATAAACTCTAAGGAACGTTGATGATGACCAAATGATTTACATATACGTAACTTGTGAGACACATGTATGCAACTTTAGTTGCACCTTTGATAACACGTACTTACATATACATAAACCCTACATATACGTAACTTTTAGTTGTACACTTTGCAGCACGTACTTACATATATGTAACCCCTTATTTTAATTTATGACATGATTTTTAAGTAATCCCTTATATATATTCCCAACGGATAGATATAAACATCTAGACAAACATTTTCCCGACGGTTATTCGTCTATCTAGTCTTCGATAAAAGTAAAAGATGTGATGACTCTTACTTGTGTGTCGTATAATATCAGTTCTATATACTCTACATTCGTAAGTTCAATTATACGGACACTAGGTTACAATCCGGTGTAATACACGAGCTAAATAAATATATGTTACATGGTTAATTATATAAAAGGTTATGTCTTAATATTATGTATTACACGGATTGAATATACCTACGTGTTACACATTTAAAAATTTAAAGTTAATATTTGAATTTTAGTTATGGATAGTTATTAATTAATGAATAACTATTATAACATTTATAAGTAAGAGGAGAGATAAGCGGGAAAACAAATTATTAGATGAACTAGAATGGTAACAAGTATCTGGATTTATTTTAACTTAGTATAGAGATATATATATCAAAAAGTCTTCAACCTTGTTACGTATGTGATTTCTTATTTAATGCCGAATAAGTTTTATTTAACCATATTTAAACTTAATTAAGTTTAGAAGTATATTTATGAGTGGTTTCGAGAAGTAGGTAGCTATTTTAAAGATACTAATTCTAATTTATGGTTATAAAGCGATAATTATTGGCCGTTCATAAAAAACAAGTAATACTTACTGGTTGCAATTTGTGTTACGATTTAAGATGTAAAAGGGCGTACCTGGTGCTGCAAAGAGCTCTCGCGTTTTCGCAGGGTCCAGGGAGGGTCCGTCACATTTAAGGGAAGATGTACGCGGTCTTTCCCTCACATTTTGTGGGGAGGCCGTTTCCACGGATCGAACCTGAGACCTTCGGTCTTTCCCCCATATTTACGATTTAAGATGTACAAAACAATATTAAAACGTTATTATATGTTCAAAAGTTGCATGACTCTTGGAGAGCCACACAAAAGAGGCAATTAAGTGAACCATATAATAGTCAAACGTGGTCCATTTGATCACCACAAACAAAATCGGTATTTTAGATCACTTCAATGAAGACTTCTAGTGGGATTGGTGAAATTCTAGGGCTTTCTAACTTTAAGTAAAAATAAATAAATTGGTGCGCGTTTGATTGCCAAAACAATGAGTATAAGTTGATACGATGGTGAATGTTATAAACTTATAATGATATCCGAGTTGTTCGTATGTGTTTGTGATAGTAGTATAAACATTATAAAACAATGAGTTTACGGGGAATGTGTGTGATATCTTAGACAAAGTATACACTCTATTGTTATTAAAAGAGATACTAGGATATAAGTAATTTCTGACTTCAAACACCACCAACGTGTGTTGGACGCGTTAGTTGTAAATGATAGAAGAACCTGGTAGTAGTTGTACTTGGTGTCTTGGTGTCTTGATGGAGGTAATTATACGACAACTAACTTAGAAAGAATCAAAAACAAATTTATAAGCTCAATATGAACAGAACAAAAAATATTAGTTGATATGTAATTTCAAATGATACAACTGAAACGTGGTATCGACTGTGATGATCAAAAGTGAAATTATAATCTTTAACCCAAGGATCTTAGTTAATATTTAAAAAAAAACAAAATCTAACTCAAATGTATTATCACACAATTTGATAAATCAAAAGACCCTCCAAAACACACAAACAAACAAATAACATCTAATACAATGACAAAAGTTATACAACCGAGTCCCTTAAAATGTCCCCATCAACATCTCAATCGAGCAGATACAAAAAGCCAAAAAAAAAACAAAAGTTAAAGATAAAAAGAAACTCTAACATTCTTCATCAGAATAATTACGAATAAAACAAATTATAATATATTCGAATTTGTTTAATACTTGAATTTATCAATAGAAATTTAAATAAATCCTAGCTTTTTTTGTTTCTTTACTAGCGAACACACAAACTCTCCACTCTCCATAATCATTTAGTTAAAGAATTTATCAATAAAACTCAGATTAATTGAATCAGAAGAAACTATCTTATGATCTTTCAATATGAAGGTTATGAATTTCGAATTATATTCAACGCATATACTGAGGTGGGCCAGAAGTTTTACAACAATGCGTATACGAGCCGTGGATTTCTCTAAAAATGATGGATTGATAGACTTATCATCGTTGTTTATGTTCGCAGGACATCAATGACCTTCTCTAATATATTTACCCAGATGACTAAATTTATAGTGTTATTAACCGTTCAATTTTTTTATCAAATAAAACAATTTGTCCAAAACCCGGGCTCCATAATAACGATACCATTATAAATCCCCCTTACCACATTTCATTTCATCTCATCCCACAAACAAAAAACAAACACCAAAATCAAATCAAATCATATCAAAATCAAACACTCAAATCTCAAATCCACAATGATGAACATCATCTTCTACATCTGTCTCCTCCTCCCAATTCTCCGAATCAGATCCGATCTCTTCAACCTCATAACCGATTTCATCTCAAATCTCTTCGGCTACGGTGGCGTTAACCCCCGTTACCACGAAACAGACGTCTGTCTCAACGATCTCCCCATCGTTCGATTCGAAGATCTGCAGAACCACCGCCGAAGATCTGTCGATCGCATGTGCTTCATTTGCTCCGCTGATTATGATAAGGATGACGTGGTTTGCCAGCTCAGCAGGTGCGGTCACGCGTTTCATTCGGAGTGCGTCGGAAAACTGCTTCACCGGCGGCAGAGCTCGTGTCCGTACTGCCGGTCGCCGGTGTTCTCCGGCGGTGGTTCGGTTAGGGTTTGATTTGTGTTAGGGTTTTTGTTTGGTGTGTAGTTGTGTATATATGGATTTTAGCTTGAATGAATATCAACGAGATTTTGATGCAATGGCAAGTGTTTGTGTTTTACGTTTGCTGATCGGTCGGATTGGTTGGACCGGGAACTGTTTGTAGAACTGATCCGATTGTATTTATTTGAACTGGCCGGTTATCGGTCGGATTGGACCGGTGAATTGGACGGGGTGGTCGGATCGGATTTTAAATAATTTTTTTTTTTTTTTTCATTTAAAAACTTATTTTTAATTAATTAGTAATTTTTTTATATATATTTTGGTTAGTTAAATGTGGTAAAAGGAGTGTTTTCAGAACCGGACAATGAACCGGACATCTTATGGGTTTGTCGGTTGGACCAGATATAAAAACTGTATAAAGTTATAAATATTTATATAAATATATCAAAAAATTAAAAAAATATTAAGTATATATATAAATAAACCGGTTTAACTGTTTTAACCGGTTTAATCAGTTCGACCACCAACGTCAAAATGGTTTTAATAATCGAACCGGACTGGATTGGAGTCCGGTTCCCGGTCCAACCAGTCGGAGCGGCCGGTCCGATCCAGTTTTCAAAACACTGGGTAAAAGTATAAATTCATCTGGAACATATTGTGTTTGGTATTTGGTTTGTGTAGGGCTGCAAACGAACTGAACGTTCAGCGAACAGTTCGTGAACCATTCGACGGGAAGTTCGTTTATGTTCGTTCGTTTAGTAAATGAACGAACATGAACAAGAAAATTCCGTTCGTTTAGTTAAACGAACGAACATGAACACAAGGCGCGTTCGTTCATTTATGTTCGTGAACGTTCGATAATGTGTTCGTTTATGTTCGTTAATGTTCGTTAATGTTCGTTTGTGACGTTCGATAATGTGTTCGTTTATGTTCGTTAAGGTGTTCGTTTATATTCTTAATTAATGTGTCAGTTATTTTTATAACTATTATATCAAGTATTTTTTGGTATTTATGTTAACTACTTATTATTTTATTGATTTTGTGTAATGTTTGTAATAAAAAATATAAATTTTATTCTAAAATAAATATATAATAATTTGTATTCGTTTGTGTTTATGAGTTTTTTTGTGTTCGTCATGTTCATGAACAGTTGTTTGTGTTCGTTGCTTTTGTTTGTGTTCATTTGTGTTTGGTAAGTGTTCGTGAACAGTTCATGAACATATTCATTTTCTTAATGAACGAACAAGAACAAGAAATCTCGTTCGGTAAGTGTTCGTGAACAGTTCATGAACAAGTTTATTTCTTAACGAACGAACACGAAAAAGGCCTTGTTCGTGTTCGTTCGGTTCGTTTGCAACCCTAGGTTTGTGACTTAGATATGTGTAAATAATATTGAACTTTTTATTATGATATTATACGGTTTTTCTTAAATCCAGTTTGATCGATTCGTCCTGTCCAACCATGAACCATTAAGACATACGGTTTGTTGTTGATCCGAATTTAAAACCATTGCAGCCCTAGTTTATGTGTTTGAAGTGTTAATCCGTCGATGAAATAATCCAAATTTAGTGGTATATACAACAAGAAAGATGAAAGTTTAATTGGTATGATCATGGTCATTAGCATATGTTTTTGCAGCAGAATGGGAAGAATGGGATTTGTTACCTTGATTTCTTTTTAAAGATTTTGATTATGCAAAAGTTGAGAAATAGAGATTAGAAAGACTTGGTGCCCGCGCAATGCGGCGGATGACATTTTACATCCGGTACTTGTTTTTAATTTTTTTATTATTCTTATAGTAGTTTTATAAAAGTCTATTATCTTTTTTCTAAGCTAAAATTTAAAACACAAAATAAATGGGTTCTGCATGACCTCTTGTACATCAATGCACTAACTTATTATAGCTCACAAAATTCAATTCGGTTCCCCAAAAAGTTTACACCAAATTATTTTTTTAAAAACACAAGTTATAATTATAGTCTTAAAAAGTTTTTAAACTTGATAGATTAAAAGATATAGCTGAAATGGTTAAAACAAATTAAGTTTTTTTTTTGTTTATGTACAGATAATGTAAAATTTTATGTAAGTGTTAGTAAGTGTAATATTATTATGTAACTAATTATAAGAGGTGATTTCTAAATAATGCTAAAATACTATTTTACTCTCAAAAGTAATTGTATCTTATGCATTGAATAATATATTTGTTCTTAGTTTTTGGTATCTTAAAATACACATCTCATATGTTTTATATAGTATAGATGTCCACACTTATGGTGGTATTAAAATTTAAAAGTGAATTAAAGACTGTTAAAAAAATTATGGCCAGACATTAATAAAATAATCATGTCGTAATATTAAATTCAGATTTTATAAAACATCATAGTTTAACAGTTGTATAGAGATAAATAATAACAATCTAAAAATTAGAATTTTAAAGCAACTATGATAGTTTGCACATTGTGCATTGATGACTTGTATATTATTAGACATTAATCCTTTATGAATGAAATTTGCAATTAAATTTGTAACGCAACTAAAAATAAATTATGGTAAATACATATTTTAAGGCGGTGTTTGGGATTCCTTTTTTATCTCCTTTTGACTTATGTGAGGGGTAAAAAGACAAAAATACCCCTCAAAATAAGTTAATAAGCTAAAAATTTTAACTTATTGGCTTTTTTAAAAGGACATTTTTGTCATTTCACTCCATTAAAAGCTAAAAAGTCCTTTTGAAAGGGAAATCCAAACACCCCCTAAAGTTATAGGATATTGTGTGTGAAAGTTATAAAAAAAGTCTAAAATAAATATAATATTAAAATAAAAAATAGTTCAAAAACTCGAAAGTAAACTCAAAAGGAAATGAAAAATGAGAAGGTCTACTAATTGACTTTCACACGTTTTGTAAGTACTAATAGTCAATGCTTTCATGCTTTGAGAAGTATATTTCTTTGGGGTTTGATAATTTATAATTGTAATATGTATGATTTAATTTTTTTATAACTAGTGTTAAACCATCCGTCTTTGGGGCATAAAATCATACCAAGTGACACTTATAACACACCACCGTTAATGATCATCGAAAAAGCTCGTATTACAAATGGAAATGAAAAATGAAAGAAATAAACTCAACCGAAAATAAACGTAAAAATGTTGAAGCACACATACGAAATGTAAAACATCTAAGAACAATAAGTTAGTCGATCTAGAACCAGTGCGTTGCGACGAGGCTGTTAAACAGAGAAAAATAAACGTAAAAACGTTGAATCACACACGCACGTTGTGGCTTAATAAATAGCAAAATTTAAAGTGAAGCGTAAAAGGGAAAATTTTAAAATTTTAAAAAGACAGATGACTAAATTTGAAAGTAAAAAATAATAGGGTTAAATTATAAAATATAAAAATATTAGAGTAAAATTAAAAAATTAAAGTTTAAAAAAAGAGTATGTGTAACTAATCACATATCAATTTTTCAATTTTACGGCTACTATATTCATTTTTTCCACTATCTCACTTTACAACTTAAGCCACCATATCTTCTCCTTTGATTCTCACCAACACCTCCACTCCACCATATCCCTCTTCTCGTCAATTCGATCTTAAAACCGGCCGGTCAAACTCCCCGTCAGCGGTCTCCGTTGTCCAACCGTCGGTGTACGGTGACAACAACCTCCCTTCCACCCACCCACCCACCTTCTACTCTATTCTCATGTTTTTTTGTGTTTCAAACTCACTTGTAACACCCATCACCGGCGGATCTGTGGTGGTACAATTGTCGAAACTCAATGTACAACTTCAATGCACAAATGAAGTTGATAATTAGTATTATATAAATTGGTCATCCTTAATTCTTTTAATATCTAAATACTAAGTGTTTTTTTAATTTCTTTTCAACATTCAAACATAAAATTCAATGAAAATGGAATTATTCTCAAAATATAATATTTTTGTGATTGTAAGCGGTTTGCACATGACCGACTATCCAATGAAGACCATTATTTGATCGAATCTCATCAAGCATTTCGAAAGCACATGCATACCCATCGTAAACTAACAATTGCCTTCTGTTTAAAATGTTTAATTTTTACCCGAGATTCACATGTAAAATTTCAAGAAAATTAATTTTTGATGTGTTTTTATCAAAATAAATAATTTCCAAGCTGACATGTACCCTAGCCAAGGACTCTGCCTCTTGAACCATCTCCTAGGGATGCTACCCCTGGACTTGGTAACCTTCTTGGAAACCCCATTGCTAAGGAGCTTTGCCCCTAAGGGGGTTTTAATATCGAAAATACATCCTTTGCTATTAGAACCCTAGGATACCAAAGTCAAAGGGTATCAAACACATGAACACAACCGAAAGTGACCCTTTAGTTTCTTGAATACAAAATATAATGTGATTTGTAAAGTGTATTTTCTTGTTTATTCTGAAACATTTTATATTAGAAAGTTTATATGTAAATTTGGTTAATGTTGCATGAAATAAACTTGCAAATGCCTTCAATGATATAACTAATTTCCCTTCAAGTAATTAAAATTAGATTTCATTATTCATCTATTTGTTTGGCTTATGTGTGTGAGATATAATTTGACAACCAAACATACTACTAATTTTGGCTGCAAATCCAGTTAGAAGATCCCAAATCTGAGATGGAGTTGCTACTACACCATAGTTCAAATAGTTGCAAAAGAAAAGCAGTCAAACGAATATGATAAGATATAAGAAATCGTGGAGCCACCCGTTGATAGTAATAGAACTTTGCGTAAAATTTCCTCCCGTGATATAAGTCAATAGCAAACCAAAGGCATTAGAACCCCTAAAAATGCACCAAGTTATCAAGAGATACAATTTCATAGTAATTTATATTACAGTTTGTAACACGTGTCATTCATCACACCATGCATAGGATTCAAGTCCTGTAATGTGACATAGAAACTGAATTTAAAGGTAATTTTAAAGATTAAGTTATGTTTAGTGAATTTTTTTAGTTGAGACTTACGGTGCAATGAATAGGATAGTGGATTCTTGGATTGTTAAGCATAAAAGAAAACCCAAATGAACACAATCACATGTGTACAACAAGGCTTAAAACCAATTTTAGTTACGGCTGCATACAAGAAAGGGAGGCCAAGCCACGACAATCAACACCACTGTTGGAATACAATCATAGCCTTTGTACTACCAAAGAACGGAAATTCTCTGAAAAACATATTCATCATCATCCGCCTATTAATCTTTACAAGATAACCAACATAGTAAAATCAAAATACAATTTTACTAAACCACAAAACATCATGGGGACAACATATAGGTTCCATCAATTCACCAATATACGACCTCATCCATCCAAGACAAGATGCAAAACATATCAATATACGACCTCATTCACAAATATACGACCTCATCCATCCAACCATTCAACAGTATATCCATTCCTATCCGAAACCCAACCCTATCATACCCGAAACCTCTTAACCCTTACCCGATCTACTCGATTTTTTTTGATCGGTTATCGGACAATGTACACATATGAAAAACCCACTTAACCCAAACTAATCCGCCCAAAACCCAATTAAACAACCCGAACCCCTCTAATTCAATGCTTGCGTCCCGTAAACCGAGACACACTCCCCCTTTTTTCTAAATTGTTTTTAGTGCCACCAATTTCTACTTCAGCTAAATAATTAAATCTTACGTTATGCTCCGTGTTCATTTAAGATGAGAAAAGAAAGGATCAGAATGAAAGAAAAAATTTATTACGTTCCAGAGTTTTTTAACGAAAAAAATGGATAGAAAGTAAGAAAATTATGTTTCCAAATTTTTTTTAAAAAATAAAAAATATTAAAAGGAAAATAAAAACTAAAATAAATCCTTCTAAATTGAAAGAAAATAAGGAGAAAACTCGAGAACACGAGTAAAATAAATGGTAACTGAGGATATTCCTATCAAGTGATCTCAAACCCTAGTCGGAAAATCTAAATCTCACTCTCATTTCTTTCAGTTTCATTCATTCTTCAACATCAACCACCACATCGGCCTCTTACTCTGTGTTCAAATTAAGGTATTTTCTTGTTTTTTGAAATTAAGCCCCTTTGTTTCCGTCACATGAAAGTAACGATCTATTGGATGTTATTCGAAAGCACAGTTGAAATGGTTAGATGTAAATTTGAAAAGTAGAACAGTGAAAAGTGTATAATGCTGATAGAATAGAAGTGAAACACAGGCATAGCCATAGAGTTGGGGTTTAGACTTTAGATCAAATCTGATGGTGTGATTGGTGGTCATATTTTGTTTCTCTAGTAAGCCCTAATCTTAATAGGCTGCATTTGAATCGGTCAGTGGTAGAGTGTGTTTGATTCACTTAAAAGATACCTCTTAGTGCCGTTAGTGGTTCATGGAGCCTCTTAATGGGTAAGCTTTAGAAACATACTGACTGATTCAGACGGTCAGATCTCTTAATGGATCAGCACAAAATTGCCAAATGGTTTCTTAGTTTACAATCAAATATGATGCAGTTGCATACTTGAGTCCTTTGGTGCCTCTATTCTATACACAAAATTAGTTTTAATTTGAAGGAAGATTGTTTGTATAATGTCACTATAGCTTTTAAGTGTGTTTTTGAGATTGATTATGTTCTAAGAATATTATTATTATTAGATACATTATAAGGTCGCAGATGGATTCCACAATCTTAACTTTCATGATTTGGTTTCAGGTTTCTTCTTTTTAAACTAAACATAACAGAATGACAGCCACTGATGCTGCTGGTATGTATATAAATATATATGTATATATCTCTATTTCGCTCACTTTTGTTTTTTTTCTAATTGAATCTACTTTCAGTTGCTTGTGAACTGGACAAATCTGCCAAGATCTTTGTGGCAGGTCATCGTGGACTGGTGGGGTCTGCTGTTGTACGCCGCTTGCGCAGCCTTGGCTACATGAACATCATCATTCGGTCCCACTCTGAATTGGATCTCACGAACCAGTCTGCTGTCAAAACATTCTTTTCTATAGAAAAACCCGAATATGTCATCCTTGCTGCAGCCAAAGTTGGTGGGATCCATGCTAACAACACCTACCCTGCTGACTTTATCACCATTAATCTTCAAATACAAACCAATGTCATCGACTCCGCCTATCGTTATGGTGTCAAGAAACTCTTGTTTTTAGGGTCTTCTTGCATTTACCCTAAACACGCGCCCCAGCCCATACCTGAATCCGCTCTCTTAACAGGCCCATTAGAGCCCACCAACGAGTGGTATGCAATCGCCAAGATCGCTGGCATCAAGATGTGTCAAGCGTATAGGATTCAATACAAGTGGGACGCCATTTCAGCGATGCCCACAAACTTGTATGGTCCTAATGACAATTTCCACCCTGAGAATTCACATGTTTTGCCCGCTTTGATGAGGAGGTTTCACGAAGCCAAAGTGTCAGGCGCTAAAGAAGTGGTGGTGTGGGGTACAGGGTCCCCACTACGTGAGTTCTTGCACGTTGATGACCTGGCTGATGCGGTGGTGTTTCTGTTGGAAAAGTATTCGGATTTGGGACATGTGAATGTTGGAAGTGGGAAGGAGGTATCAATCAAGGAGCTTGCAGAATTGGTGAAGGAGGTTGTCGGGTTTGAGGGAGAACTTGTTTGGGACAGTTCCAAGCCCGATGGAACTCCAAGGAAGCTTATGGATAGCTCGACACTCGCTAACTTGGGTTGGGAACCGAAGATTGCACTTAGGGACGGGCTCGTTGGCACTTACCAATGGTATCTTGCAAACCAACAAGACAAGTGAAAGTAAGAAACACTGCAGGCATCTCATCGTATATCATCTATGTGTTACTACATGTTTTTGTGTTGAGATTACCATACCATTTACAGTGCTTTGTGCTCATCTTTCTGTTGTATCATTATTATATACTCAAACGTTTTATAAGTGATTGTTGGAATAATCAACCAATAAATGATGAAGTATTCAACTATGCGACACTTTATTAATATAGAGCAAAATGTGAAAATCTGGCTTCAAATGAATGCTTGTACTGTTCAGGCATGAGCATGATTGTATTGCTTTGTGATTAACTAAGAATAGTCATGTGTATGTGTGTATTGTGCTTTGAAATCCTACTTCGATGTTTGGTTTGTTGTTGAGCTTCTGCAGACTGCAGTATGTGATTGTTAAATATTAAATATAATGCTAAGATTCTTAATTGGGCTAATAACCTTTGTATATACAAGTTAAGTTCATGCTGATGATGTGTTTAGTTGAGAATTTTGTAAATTTGTGATTTAGCCCTACATTGACCAAAATTGTGAAGTTATTGACCAAACTGGTCAATTTTAATGTTTACAAAGAGGTTGGATCACCAACTTATGTGTATTTAGGACTAGAGGGTTTCGGGTTTACACATGTGTAATTTAGTGAATTAATCAATAATTCATCAATTGTGCACAACGATTTAAATCAACTCAATCGCGTCATGTATACATAGGACGTTGGCTCTTAGAATTCAATGAAATACAATGTAATTGGAAATCGAATTTATTTCTCAATGTGTTTGGTTGACAAATGATTCGAAATTAAAATTGAAATGAACTCCCGCAAAATTCTTCAAGCAAAGGATTTCATAATCCTTCCAAATTATGAAGGAATTCAATGGAATCTCCGATCATTATTGTCGTTGTTGCCACCCCTGCAACCCCACCCCGGCGCCGATTGGTGCCTCCGCCACCACCCTCGAAGGTTGCCATCAAACACCATCTAGCCGTCATCCCCTCTCCCTCACCCAGCCATCAATCTTCTATGGTGAGGGTGATATTAATTTCTTTATGATTGTTTTGCCACTTAAACATTCTATAATTTCAATTTCCTTTAGAAGTAAGATCATTTTACACCAAAATTTTAACTATGCAAACAAAAGTTGATACCTGAGTGTGTATTCGTGTATATAGAGAATGTAACTAATTATGATATACATGAATTTTAATAATAAAAAATAAGAATATGGTAGGATATGCGTGTAAATACATGCACGGTCTTGTCTTCGTTTATCTTATGATTGTAGGCGTGATATATCGAGTTTAGGTATAACAAAGCAAAAGAAATGATCATTTTTGTGATCTTCTCTTGTCCATAATAATCATTAAAAGAAATTACAATCATTTGAAAGACAACATCTACGGGTGTAGATTATCGACATCAAAACATGATCAAGTAAAACAATTCGGGATGGTAAATGAACCTGAACCAGATAGGTAAACACAAAGCATTTGGGACAAGTATTCGAGTATAGGATAATGGTAACGGAACAAGTAATAATACCGATGATACTCGACCTGATCATCCCATACTGACATACATATTTACCTGGACTATTCGCATAGACATTCTTTTATTTGCCTGACCATTATTAAATTCACAAAATTTAACAAAAACACCTTGTTTCCTTAAATTGAGTTCCGTTTAACCTATTTAACTTACTAACCTGATTCGGTCCTCTTCGACTTAATCAGTAAACCAAACGTATAGAACGTTGATATATTTCATAACAATGACTAAGAAGCATTATGTGAATGAGCCAACACACAAGTGTCTTTTGGGTTCAAACCCCATTGATACTAGACGTTTGTTCGTAAATTTATCGTTCACATTGTAACTAATTAGATGCTGATGGATTATAACTAACTAGATGTTGATGGCTTCTTAGCCTAGTGAGGCATGATGTTTATCCCCGCTAAACTGATATGGGTTCAACCATTCAAGTCGCACATATTGAACAATAGGTGCAGGTTAAGAGTAGAATTTACGGCTGTATACGTTTGTTGCTAAAAAACACTAACTAGATTTTTATTATCAAACAAATTGATTACAAGTTCTGTTTATTCATCAAAAAGGAAAAAAACTGTGGACGACACATTAAATAAGCAACTAGTGATTCAGATTGATAAGTAGTTAGTTGAAGGACAACTTGGCAAGGGTTAGCGCCAACACCTTCACTCCGTTTGCTATATCTTCAGGGGAGGCATACTCCTCGGGTTTATGACTGTAGCCTGCACATCAACACAATCATTCTATCACATGTATGAAACTAGAGGGTTATGTGCGCGTTGCAACAACTTCGTTTTGAATAAACTTACATAGAAAAGTATATAAAAATAACCATGGTAATTACACTGTAGTGAAATGAGCATTGATGAACACCACACTGAATTTATAAAGTAGAAAGTCATTATATTTGACGCGACGTGGTTTTAATAAAATTTATATCAAAACATATACCACATAGTGATATTTTAATATTTGTTGTCTGATGTGTGCTGTACCATATACCATATACCACATATCGTCTGTTTGATTATATGTTTATTCGTTAGCGTTACTGCTTTTGCTATCGAGCCAGGGGTCTCTTTGGAAGCGGTCTCTCTACCTATCTAGATAGAGGAAAGACTCGTCACCACCTACCCCTCCCAGACCTGCTCTTGAGTGGGACATACTGGGTTTGTTTGTTTGTTTGTTATATCAAAACATAAATAAAATAAGCACCTCGCATTGGTATATTCAGAATTTAAGAAAACATATGGTTTATGAATTGAAGGGGAAAATAAAATGACATTATGCTTGACCCGCTCGGTCTCGAAGCGTAGATAAAAATAAACACGTCGCATTAAATTAAAAAAACATTATATTTTAAAAGTTACAAGAGAAAACAAATATTTGTAAAGTAGTTATATAAATTAATATCTTAAAAAAAGGAAAGAAAAAGGGAAGGCCCATGGGTGGCTTGGCGGAATTGTACTCTTTTGTGCTTTAAAGATTTGTAATTTACTATTTACTCAAACACCTTTTACTATATGTGTGTGAGTAATAACATAAAAGTTTCTATAAAAAAAGTAAGAAATGATTATGGTTGTACCTTTATAACATGGAATAAATATCATGCCCATCCGTGCTTTCCTGCATCCCAAACCAAATTAATTCATCATTTTTATTTTTCTAACATGAAATGAAATTTTGAACATAAGAATGAAATGAAATGAAATGAAATTTTGAACAGCCTAGGAAAGGGAAGGGAAGACCTGGCCATAAACAGAGAATCATGATAAGCTCTGCTGATCATCTTCTTGTGACTTAAACCCAATACTTGAGTCGCAGATTCCACTGCTTTGATCACAGATTCATCTGAGAGGGCGGGCGGATCCTGGTTTACAATTTTAAACTCCAAAAGCTCCACCCCTCTCCTTTCTGATATGCTCACAGCGGACGCATGGACCTTCTCAATAACCGTATTTCTTCGCTTTTCATCAATGTCCCGTATATCTGTAGTTAAATTTTCCCAAATTATACATCCATGCCTAGAGATTTTGACTTATGAGTGGTAGGAGTGAAGGGAGACGCCAAGGGGGCTGAACGGCTTTTTAAGTATTATAATACTAATAAGAAAGATCAAATTATTTAGCTAAAAAAATAAAACATACTAGCATATTAAATTAATATCCACAATAGTATTTTGACCACTTTAAAGCCACCTTGGTGGATTTTTTTTAAACTGGTTACAGGTTAAAGCAATCAAAAAATATACATGTTACAAACAAGTTGTGGGTTGAGAAATTAAAAAGTTGAGGGAAATTAACAAGCATTTTGAGTGATATACCTATTTCGATGTGAGATTTGCTAGGGATGCTGTTGATTGCTCCAGGATGCACCTCCAGTATACCTTCAAAAGTTAATGTCATAAAATGTATGGAATTTGATGGCGCTCAGTTCAACCAAAATACATAAGAAAGACAAAACATGGGGCTACCAACTGTCCCGACAGTATCTATGGATCCAGATCCCAGAACATGTTTTTCCACAGCTAATGCCAACTCTGCAGCAGCCAGTCCCGCATCATTTCTGTTCCAATCATATCCCAGTTTAGTCGTTGGCTCGTTGCTAGAATAATTTCATCTTTAAACATTTAAGATTTTTTTTATAGATGAAAGTTGTTATTACCTTTGTGGCATTAAGACGGCCCCAGCATGGCCTCCATTTCCTCCAAAATCGACTTTGATGCTTGCTGGTGCCGCAATAGCAGTCACGATACCAATAGAAATACCTTTGTAAAACAAAACTAAATTATTAGCATTGCTTCTACATTTATTTATATTTTATAACGCACCTGAAGTAAAGGTAAGGCAAAAGGCATGCAGCAACCTTGGTTTTCCAGAATAGGACCTTGTTCTATGTGCAGCTCAACAAAGGCTGAATAGCTTTTTTCATCTAAAAACACTGGAAAAATCCTCATTTTTTGCATAACCAGCAGATTTCGCAGAATCCAGGAACGAAATATTTTCATTATCTACTGTCTGCATAAGAGCTTTAGCGAGCAACTCACTCCCAGCTAATAAGCGGCTGAAAAGAAACGATTATCAAGCTTCACTAATCATGTTTTCTTCTTACTCTCCTACTTATAAATAAAAAATGGAGGCATAATCTGACCTTTCTTTAATTTAAAATGAAACATTTAACCAACTGTGTGCAAAAGACTAGTCATAGTTGTATTGTCTTGCCAGATTTCTAGTGTTGCAACATGAGAAGTTAAAAACATATTAAAGCTATTACAACTATTTGACATTCGAAGTCAGAGCATTTAGAACCAAAAAGAAACTAAAGAACTATTAGTGTTTGAATACTTTCTTGTGTTGTTCACTTGTTTGACTGGCAGAATACATTAGAATTAAAAAAGTCAATTGCACAATCAATTAGAGGTACAGACCTTCCCAAACAGCTGATTCCATATCTTGTAGGCTCTTCTGAAGTAAACATTATTACTTCTAACGACCTTTTAGGTTTAAATCCAGACCTGTAAATTCAAAACCATAACAAGCCAAACTACAATGTTATTAAATAATATTAAAAGGTAAAACGCTGCAAATAAATTAGTAAATTCTGTAAAGAGTAAAATATTGTTTATTCCCGCATTGTCCTTGCTTTTTTAAAAATTAGCAGATGGTTTGCAAGCAACAACAGCGCGTCGGTTCCATTAGATGGAGCTACAATGGGCCTGGTGTGTAGGATAGAGCATCCAAAAAGCATTATCCTCCATCTGAACATAATTCATACATATATACGTATGCATGTATAATAATTTGGTTGGACTCTGTTATTGGTACCTCTTTAGTACATTTATGGCTTCAATTGCACCCAATACACCTACTACCCCATCATATTTCCCAGAGTATGGAATAGCATCAATGTGAGATCCTGTTGAAACAGCAGATAGATCTGGTTCACCGCCTTCCCTGTATACTATCAAAAGTTAACTTTCACCGCGTAGAGTTTTGAGTCTTGGAACAAAACTTGTAAACTAAGTTATCGACCGCATACAAAACAATAAAACTCACCACCGACCAAATATGTTGCCAACAGCATCCTCCCTGACAGAAAGGCCAGCTAGTCCCATCAAGTTTTTAATGAACCTACGTATAGATTGACCAAAAACCATCTATGATTAAAAAATTGTACAGATATTATTTGCAGAAACCATATAGGTAGCAGGAAAAAGTATTAATGAATGCAACAATTAAAAAAGGTAAAAACTAATTTATGCTACTAATTCAACTAACTATAGGACTGATTGTTCCATTCTTTGGGATGTTAGTAATAGGACAAGAGTATTAGAATTTAATGGAGTTCGGCCCACAGGCGAGGTTCCCCCCCTATATATACATACAGAGTCGATGATGTAAAGATATAACATGAAAATACAGGTATATTAATTTCCCATCTCTGATAACAAAGCATAGTGAATGATATGTTGGCAAGCTAGAATGTAAGTTTAAAGAAAATGCTATGATGCATGGACCAGTTTTAGGGTTGTGGTTGTAAAAGGTGAAACGCCTGATAGGCTCAAATCAGGCAAATATTTCCCCATGTATTCCAAATCTAAAAGGAACAAATTATGAATCACATATTTCCCCATCTGTTCGAGTAGGCAAGCTCGCAAAGACTATAATCAACCAAATATTGTATGTGGAATACTTGTTTGATATGCATCGAGTGTGCTCAAAGAAGAATCGAAAATATCAAATGCTTAGATCAGGAATATTATCTATTGTAAGTTTATAAATTTTAGAAGAAACAGAAAATAGCAATTAATCCAAAACCCAAATTAACAAAAAATTTTATGGAGCTTTTATGAATAAAAAAAGGAACAGATTTATGTATATGTGGATGGATGCGGAGAAGGGTCTCGTTAGAGTTGAGCTGTTTGTGTTTCTATTAACATTCACCACTACATGATTTCTTACGATCATTTTTAGCTTACCGATAAAAGCTTATTAAGTTATTAAGTCAACTGTATATTAAAATAAAAATAAAATAAAAATATCATAAATAAAATTTAAATAAAAACTGTTCTAAAGGTTAAGGGGCCATGCTGCTAGTTTACGAATTCAATCTCTAAAGTAATACTATGATGACAAATGAAGACGTTGGAAAGGATTTAAAAGCACACAAAACTATGATTATATGTCATCATGATCAAGTACATACCGTCTTGCTGCTACATCATTGTCACTATACAAGATCCTCGTCACCGAAGGAGCTGGTGAATCCGAGAAAGTTGAGAGTTCATCAATCTTGCATCCAAACGCATCAAATAATCAATCAACTTTTAATAATATCTCACACACAATGCTAAAGTTAAAAGTTTTAACTTTAGCATTGTGTGTAAGATATTATTAAACTTGAGATTTGAAAGTTGAACCTAAGATCAGACAAAATAGATGTGGAAAGTAAAAAATGAATTAATCTTATCCATGATGAATACCTACTTGTTTCTGAAGATTGAGAGTGTCCACCTCCAGTGTTTTAGAGGACGAAGCAACGGAGTGAATCTCATGAAAAGGGTCGGGGTATCCTGAGAATTCCTCCATTGTTTTGATTGTCTCATCAACATTTTGAGCACTCTCTAAGCTTATGCAACCCAACAGATGAAGCTAAGGAGAACAACATCAAGGAATCTGGAACCCATTATTATTTTGCAAATGAATACCTCAATCCGCCTCTATTAATCAAGCAAAGTAAGCACCTCCATTAATAGAGACAAACTTTTATTCCCTAAAATATTCACACCTACTTGATTCCAGCTCAGAAGAACATAAGAGGACATATAAAATAAAAAGAAAAAGATACAGTGACAAAATCATAAGATAAATAAACTGATATACACATTGTACAAAGCAACTACCGCATAATTTATCTGCTTAAATCAACAAAGAAACTCACAAACATGCTTCCAAAGATACTCAAACTCACAACTCAAAGGTTGCAAACACATCCTAAGTTCCTAACATCAATTTACAGCACTTCTCATCAGCTTATTCGTCATCCAATAGCACACAGTGATCCATTTGTACCATGATCAATACTACTTCGAACTAAACACCTTCAGATCACTATAAATCCAACCTACCTCTCAAAATCTAAACTCATTGAATCACAAAAACACACAATACACTATCACAACAACATCATAATAAAATCCATCACACAGATTCGTTCAAAGCGGAAAAACTTACGCATCGATTCCAGAAGTCGTACGTGCTAAAATCAAAACAACAGATGAACTAAAACCTCAACAATAAGCGAAGTCGAAGTGATCCGATTGACAAAAGAGGTAAATTAAGAAGCGAATAAGTGCAGAAATGAAGTAGAAATGGAATAATTTACCTTAGGAGTGGATTTTCATGGAGATTATGAACCCTAACTATGGATAATTAGGAATTTGGCTTCTATTTGTGGTAGTGAGTGTTGAACTAGAGTGATAATATCATGGGTTTCGATTATCCACTGCAAAGAGTGATTATCATGGATGACTTAAAAAACTAAAATTACAACTTTTCTATTTTCTAAGACCACCATCTTTTTCATCTATATGTTTTTATAGAAAAAGTTTTAAATACTAATTGAACTTTTATTCTCCTACCCGTTCTCACTAAGAAAAAAAATAAATGAAAATAAAAAATAAAAAAAAATTAACGTTTTTTTATTGTGTCATTGTGAAAGACACAATGACGTCATTGTGTCATTACGAAAGACAATAACGTCATTGTGTCATTATGAAAAACACAATGACGTCATTGTGTCATAAATAGACACAATAAAATTTTATTTATTTATTATTTTTTGAAAGATGACGACGAGAGCAACAAAGACTTCGAAGAACTTTTTGGAATTCGATTTAGACTGTGAGATATAAATTTTTTGATGACTTTTTTTAACCTTATTGTGTATTCTCGTATTTTGTAGCAAAAATACACTTTGCTGTTGGGTGTCGAATCCAGCAAATAATGATGAAAATGTGAATCTACCGAACACACACTAAGAATAGTATGAACGTAAGTAGGGTTCGTGTCCTCAGGGATACGTGTCAATTATTTTATACCAAAAACGTTTTAGCACAGTTACTTTGATCGATATGGACTAAAGAAGGTGGGGATTTTAATAAAAACTAAAACTAAAAGTAAATAGCAAAAAGTATGAAAAATTCCAGCAAGCTGACACGACCGTGTCAAACTGTAAAGGAAACTCCACGCGGCCGTGTTAAGGTTCTGCTAGAAAAACGAAAGTTGACATTTTTTTTGTATTTTTTTATTTTGAAAAAGGTATTAATAAAGACGTTAATTAAATGGTGAAATTAATTCAAATACGAAAACTAATTCCAACACTAAGGTAATTTCTTGATTTGATTTGGCTTACGATCATTAACGATTACGGTGCAATGACTATTTAATTAATAATTTGTATTGATACTAGACATCACGCCGTTCGGATATCGACTCTATCTAATGTCTAATCAATCGCAGTTCGTTGATTAGAGCCAACCCGCTACTCTAAGCTCACGCCGTTCGGATCTTAGCGTGCGGGTTGCAATGATAGAAGTATCAATTATAATTAAACACTCACGCCGTTCGGAATGCTTAATTAGATTGAATGACCCTATAATGAATTTGGACTCATAGACAAACCAAAACATTATTTGTTCCTTGTATCAAAAATTAAAACTTGATTAGGGTTTTAAAAAAATTGAAGAACTTTATTAGAAAAATTAATAAGTTGATCAGGTTTATTAACAATCTAATATATACCGGATTGGATCCGGGTTTAAGATCAAGAATCACGCAAACAAACCATTAAAATAAAAACGTCTCATAACCGTTTCACATAAGTTCAAACCAAAACATAGAAATCAAACCTTAATGTCGGAACTAAAAAGTGCCCTAGCCGGACATGGTGGCTAGGTTAATGAAAACAAAGAAAAAAAATATAAGCTTACGAAAATCCCCAAAATCAACAATAGCCTCAATGTCTTCTTAATAATCCAAAAACATCAAAAGCAACTTTTTCCTCTTTCTAAAACTCCGTGCCTCCAAGATGCCCTTTTTCTTCTTTTTCTTCCTTGTGGTCGCTGCCTTTTTTGTTTCCAAGATCTTCCTTTTATTTTTGAACTCCTCCAACTAATTCTCCACTTTTTTAGGTTTTAAAGTTTCAATCTTTATCCTTCTTTTTTCAGCCATTTAATTCCTATAAAAAAACAAAAATATACAAAAGTAGATTCCATCCTACTAAAACTTCTATTTTATAAAAATGCATGCAATTAATGCAGAATTTATGCAATAATGCAACCTAAAATTACTATAATTTATGACTAAAAATATAACTAACAAATCTCCCCAAGCTTAAACCTTTCCTTGTCCTCAAGGAAGTCAAGACTAGAAATAACCCGAAGAGTGAAAAGAGAACACATAGTTATATAATTAGGAATTTGACAACACCAACCTTAGCCTCGTGCAGGAAGTAAGAGCATGAAATCATCTTATTATGCTAATTTTCAGTTGTCGTGGACAAATTGGATTTTCAAGAATTCTTTTATAAACAAATGTGCCCAATTTGCAAGTCATGGTCCTCTGACCCTTATGTTCCGGATTTATCGTTTCATATCAATTAAGCCGTATTAAATTACTCATTTCAGTGCCAACGCCTTTCTTCACACGGTGGAAACCTTCCTAACCTCAAGGACTATAGAGAGCACGTGGTCAATTTTCACCACACGAGATCGCAAATATATTTTTTTTGGTTCTCTTTTTTTTTTTTTGCCTTGCCATTATTGCAGCTTATTCATCAAACTATTTCTCTCGTCTTTTTTCTTTTTTTCTTTTTTTTTTGGTTTTTTTTTATTTGGACTCGGCTCTCAACCTATTTTTGCTAGGTCTCAGTCTCCTTATGTGATCAGATTGACATTAGGCACACATGGCTGTTAAGTGTTTATATTGTAAACCCGAGAACAAAGGGCACTAGCATAACGGAGCACATCTTGTCTATTTATTACCATAAATCTATTTGTGCACGCAACCTACGATTGACATAATAAAAGGTAATATCATTTTTATGTTATTCTCTCAACTCTTTCCCAAGGCTACGGAGGTGTTATTCTTTTTTTTTTGTTTTTTGTTTTTTTTATGCAAACCTAATCTATGATTAACTATATGCAGTCCTAATACTAGCATGAAAATGATAAACTAAATGCAATGCAATCCTAAATGCAGTACGTAATCGAATGACCAAAAAAAAAATGAAAATTACCTCTCCCCAAGCTTTTAAATTAGCATCGTCCTCGAGGCTTGGAGTAGAGAGTAGAATGAAACTTATTGAGGTGGTGGACTGGGTGGACGGAGAGGTCGTCCAATGTGGAGCTCGTGTAAGGCAGAGATCGCGCGACCCATTTCCTGCTGATGAACATACATGAGGCGTAGCATGGCCCCTTGGTCATGGAGTTCCCCAATTTCTTTCTTGTTAAATTAGACAGCAGCTTGACACGGTCGTGTAGGGCTAACGCGGTCGTGTTAACGTTCTGGAATTTCTAAGTTAAACAAAATTCTGACACGTCTGGTTTTTTTTAAATTTTGTCAAATATTTTTGACGTGGTCGTTTTTAACTTGTTGTTTGAGAATATTTTGACACTACCCCCTTCAATTTTAAACTTTTTTTTTATAAAAAGGAAAAGAGAAAAAGAAATAAAACAAACGAAATACGGGTTGCCTCCCGCGTAGCGCCTTTCTTAACGTCTTTGGCTAGACGTAATCCTTTTTTTTTAATTCTCGTAATTTGGATCCTCCAATCCCATCAAATCACCTTTTTCTTTTTGGAATCCTTCATAAAACAATTTTAGCCTATGCCCGTTCACTTTGAACGTTTTCCCTGTTTTCTCACTTGTAATTTCCACTATGGGTGTTTTGTAGGCAGTGCGATATGCCCACAATGCATCGTCCAAACGCAAGCTCCAATCTTTACGATTCGGGTTAACCGTCTTCTCAAGTATCGACTTTATCTCCCGGTTAGAAATCTCGGCTTGACATTTGTTTGTGGATGGTAAGCAGTGACACCCGATGTGTAACGCCATATTTCTTGAAAAGTGCTTCGATCGTTTTGTTGCAGAAGTGTGATCCTCTATCACTTATGAATGCCCTTGGCACGCCAAACCTGCTAAATACATTAGCTTTCACAAAACCTGAAACAACCTTAGCATCGTTAGTCCTTGTGGCTTTTACCTCTACCCATTTAGATACGTAATCCACGGCTAACAATATGTAAATGTTACCAAACGATGATGGGAAGGGACCCATAAAATCAATGCCCCATACATCAAAGATTTCACATACATGAATGGGGGTGAGGGCATTTGATCTTTAGCTTTTAAACTATCTGTTTTCTGGCATCGTTCACAGGATTTGCAAAACATATATGAATCAAGAAATATGCTTGGCCAATAAAAACCAGAATCGAGTACCTTATGTGCTGTCCGTTTTGGACCAAAGTGCCCTCCACAAGCTTGTGAGTGACAAAATTCTAGAATAGAAGGTACCTCACTCATGTCGACGCATCTTCTTATAACTTGATCGACGCAATACTTCCAAAGGTATGGTTCATCCCAAACATATCTTCTTGTTTCCCTTTTTATCTTATCTTTTTGAGCACGGGAGAGATCGAAGGGAAAAGTATTTGCCACTTTGTAGTTTACAATATCGGCATACCAAGGAATGGTGATTTGAGCAGCAAATAGATGTTCATCGAGAATGAGTCATTTAAGGGCATGGTTCCTCATTGTTTATGATCCTACTTAGGTGATCCGCCACAAGGTTTTCCTTTCCACTTTTGTCTCTGATTTCCAAGTCGAATTCTTGAAGTAAGAGCACCCATCTGATAAGTCTTGGCTTGGCATCCTTTTTAGTCATGAGGTATCTTAAAGCTGCATGATCAGAATATACAATTACTTTAGTACCCAATAAATATTGTCTAAATTTCTCTAAGCAAAAACAATAGCTAAAAGCTTTTTTCCGGGTTGAGTAGTTGCTTTGAGCATGGTCTAAAGTTCTTGAAGCATAGTAGATCACATGTGGCACTCGATCCTTCCTTGACCCAATACCGCTCCTACGGCATGATTGCTGCATCACACATGATCTCGAATGGTAAACTCCAATCCGGCGGTTGGATTATCGGTGCACTAACCAATGACTTCTTCAAGGTATCAAAGGCTTGCTTGCATGCTTCGGAAAACACAAATTCTACATCTTTTTGTAGAAGCTCACACATTGGTCTTGTTATCTTAGAAAAATCCTTGATAAATCTTCGGTAAAATCCTGCATGACCAAGAAAAGAACGCACTTCGCGCACACTATTAGGGTAATGTAAAGATCTAATAACATCAATTTTTGCTTTATCAACCTCTAAACCTTTTGAAGAGACAACATGACCTAAAATAAGACCTTGATCAACCATGAAATGACATTTCTCATAATTTAAAACAAGATTAGTCTCAATGCATCTTTTTAAGATCTTAGTCAAGTTTTCCAAACATTCTTTAAAAGAATTTCCATATACGGTGAAATCGTCCATAAACACTTCAATTATCTCTTCAACGTAATCAGAAAATATGCTTACCATACACCTTTGGAACGTGGCGGGTGCATTGCAAAGCCCAAAGGGCATCCGCCGGTATGCAAACGTGCCAAAAGGACACGTAAACGTTGTTTTCTCTGGTCCTCCGGTGCAACGATGATATAATGATAATTAGTTGGATTCCCGTGTATACTTTGTATAATAATTGCATTGTTTATGTTCGTTTTTATCCCGGAATTCGTTTCTATTGATCAATTGTGGGTTTTGTAGGATCCCGAGCATAAAGATAGCATTCTGGAGCTTAAACGAGTCTTAACGAGATGCCGGGATCGAGCCGAGGAGTTTGGAATTAAAAGACTTAAAAAATCTGAGTTTTGCTGCTCTCGCGCTACGCTCCAGCCGGAGGAAGAACTCCTCGCGATACGCGAGGGGTGGAAAAAGCTGCGAAATTACCATTTTACCCCTCATTAACCCATGGATCTACCCGAGATGCCACCCGACTATTTTGTCGGGTTGTGAGGTACGTAGCGCTACGCGACAACATTTGGGAAACCCGTCGCGATACGCGACGGGTGCTAAAGTCGGCAAAGTTGTTTAAAACTCAAACCAAAACCCTAATTCGGGAGGTTGGACATTGTTGGACGATTGGGAGCGGCTGAGGACGATCATAGGCGATTTCCAGGAGCTTGGGAGCAAAGGATTGGAGATTTGGAGCTAGGAAGTGAAGAATCGAAGACTTAATCGTCCCGGTTTTTACGTTTCTCTTCTTAGTTTTCATTCCTTTGTAATCAATGACTTCTTTCATGACTTATACTTCTGCTTTGATCATTTAGAGGCTAAACTTCTGTAGCTACCTAGGTTTTGATGATTATGCATGTTTAACTTAGTATTCTTTCGGTCTTTGGATTGTATTTGTGTTTAAAGTTAATGATAATGATTTGGTTTGCATGATCAGTTGTGTACGTGTATTTAGATCTGTTCTTGTGATTGGTTTATTGCTTCACGTGTGTCTTGATGAATGTCTTTCATATAATGGATGCATGCTAGATCGTTTGCCTAGGGTTTGCGGTTTCTAGATGATTTGGTAGACGTATTGAATCATTGAAGTGATTTATCTTGAATTGGACTAACTAAATATGCAACTAATCTTAATACTGTGAGGTTAATAGATTATCAGGTTGTCTTGTGTGATTGATTGCTAGGTTAGAATCTCTGTGAGGAGTTCGGTCTAGTTTCCCTTTCATATCATAGTTTCCTGAATCTGACTAGGCATTCCAGGTCTATCCCCTTACCTTTAGGTATTGTGACATTCGCGCCGTGAGGTAGAGTGTCTTTCGGGTGTGTCGTTAGCTTAGTTGGAGAACCTGTGAGGGTAATCCACAAACCGGTGTTTTTATCGGCTTATTAGGTCAATCTAGTTGCTTCCCTTGAAAGTGTCGAGGTCTCTCTAGGTCCTTTTAAGTTAGTATCTTCAGATCCCGGTTACACAAGTCTTCCCAAAACCGTTAGGAGAAAAGCCAAAAACATGTATAGGATTATTACCTAGGTAGTGATTTCTTCTCCTGATTTAAATCTAGTAAATTCCTTGTTTTCTGTCCAGTCTTAGTTCTGTTAAAGTATTTAAAACAAACCCCCCATTTACTTTCATTTAGTTTTAGTCGAGTCTTAGGTAAGTTTAGTTTACGTTTTCGATACAGAAATCTTTGGGTTCGATAACTCGGACTTTAAAGCTATTCTGCAATTGACCGGTACACTGCCGGTTGTGTTGCTTAGGATCGAGTCTTAGTCATAGTTTTATAATTTAAAGCTTTTCAGTGTCTAGTTTAGAATCAATTTTTGTTAGTTTTATTTAGATAGTCTGGCACACATCAAAGTTTTTGGCGCCGTTGCGGGGATTTCTTGGCGATTGCGTTAAATAGACTTACTTGATTTAATTGCTATTTGTGCTAAGTGTTTTTAATTAGTTTGTTTTTAATTCTAGTTTTTATTTTATTTGTTTGAGTCAGTCTCACAGTTTTAATTTTGTGTTTTGCAGGTTTATGCCCCGCTTGAGATCACAAGGACCACCTCCGGATCAAGATTTGCAGCTTGCGTTGCCTGAATTTGAGGTTGGTACTCTCCTCTTTCTGTTTTTGATTCTACACCTTTTCCTATAGCACTTTCCCCTACTTATTCTGCAGATTCTAGCCCACCTAGTTCACCACACACACATATGGCTGAGAATCAGACCGTTCATCAGCAAGCCACCAATGGCTTCACAGGAGTTAGCAATCCAATCACACTTCCTGCTATTGCTAATGATAACTCCTGGCAGATCCCATCCTACGTCATGACAGCTATCTCTAATAACTGTCAATTCCATGGACGCGAGGATGAGGACGCACCTGCACATATAGGTCGCTTGGAGCGAATTGGTAGAACTTTCAAGTTGCAGGGGCGTCTGATGATGCCATTTTCTTACAGCTGTTTCCATTTTCACTTGCTGATAGAGCCGCCACTTGGCTCGAATCTCATGCAGCTGGTACTTTCACCACCTGGCCGGCTCTTCGTGAGCGTTTTCTTCATAAATATTTTCCCCCAGCCAAGGCATCTAGGCTTAGAGATGAGATACATTCACCCGATGAGCCTTACTATCGTGCTTGGGAGAGGTTTCAAACCTCCTTAGTCGTTTCCCAGCATGGTTTGTCTGAATGGGCTTTGGTAGAAAAGTTTTACAATGGGTGAGTTATGACAGAGAGCTAGGTTTGACACGTCTATTTTCCCCCAGCCAAGGCATCTAGGCTTAGAGATGAGATACATTCGTTTAGGATGACCCGATGAGCCTTACTATCGTGCTTGGAGAGGTTTCAAAACCTCCTTAGTCGTTGCTCCCAGCATGGTTTGTCTGAATGGCTTGGGAGAAAGTTTTACAAGGGTTGAGTTATGAGACGAGAGCTAGGTTTGACACGTCTGCGGGTGGCACTTAATGGGTAAGAAAAACGTGAATGAATGTAATGAAATGTTTGAGAGTTTGCCCAAGCAGAACATGAGCAGCGGTCGGGAAACAGGAAATCCAGTCCTGCCACTGGTACCTCATCCGAGGAGTTCACCATGTCACCCTGATACTAGTGTGGATGCTGTCTTGATAGCCTAGTTGTGAGGTTCGAGAGCTGAAAAAAGAAGGTTGATAGGTGTGAGCTATGTAGAGGTGACCATTGCCACTAATGAATGCCCTTCGATGGGTCAAGAGCAAGCCAGTTATGTAGGTAACAATTCTTATAACTCCGGTTGGAAATCAGAACAACTGGCGGTCTTCAGGTGCTCCCCCAGGTTTCTCACAGATTCTAATCAAAACCAGGGGCAGGGTAGCGGTTCAGGTGGTCAGTCAGGGCAGAATAGTGGAGAGTTGAGTAGGATAGAGAATTGTTGACTCAGTTAGTGGTAAAAGATGGCAAAAAACCAACAGATTCTAGCTGATCATGATAATCTGCTGAAAAACCAACATTCAGTTTCCTAGATCTCCAGAGGACCGTAGGGACATAGCTAGAAGGTTAGATGAGAGGCACCCAGGTCAGTTACCCGGTAATACTCAACAAACCCGAATGCACATGTTAAAGCCTACTACTAGGTCGGGTAGGAGGTTAGATGAGGGTAGAACTCCTATAGTCAAGGAAGTTGTGTTTGAGAAAGATGAGAGAGAGGTTGTTGAGAATCCCTCTGGGGATAAGGTTGTAAGAAGACTAGTATGTCTGAGCATTCTCCTGAGATTGACCATTCCCGTCTCCGTTTCCCGATAGGCTTAAGAATCAAAGGTATGAAAGGGATTACGGGCACTTTTTGGATTTGTTTAAACAATTGAAGGTCAATCTCCCGTTCATAGAGGTAATTAAGTGGATGCCTAGGTATGCTAAATTTTTAAAAGACCTTTGAAGAATAAAAGCAATCTAGGTGAAATTTCTAGTGTTTCCTTGTCGGGTGAGTGTTCTGCGGTGGTCATGAACCAATACCGGAGAAATTGGCAGAGACCCGGGGTCTTCACAATCCCGTGTATGTTTGGTAGTGAAGTTCAATGCCACGCGTTGGCGGATTTTAGAGCTAGTATCAATCTTATGCCCTATTCTTGTATGAGAAGCTAGGTTAGGGAGTGAACCCAACGCGCATGACACTTTCCCTTGCTGATAAATCTGTAAGCATCGCGGGGAATTATAGAGAATTATTGGTTAAGGTTGATAAGTTTGTTCCCCGTGGACTTTGTAGTGTTAGACATGGAGGCTGAGAACGAGTTCCTATCATTCTAGGTAGACCTTCTTGTGTACTGCTAAAGCTAACATTAATGTGTTTAAGGGCGAGATCACACTTCATGTGGGAGAGGAGAGTGTAGTGTTTGAGGGTGCCAAAATCGATTAGGGGTCCTAGTATTCCGAAAGGGTCGGTGTCCTGATCAATTCGTGTGAGGTGGATGATAGGATGATGGAGAATGAGAGAGTGTATTCGGTTGAGGCGGATGATGAGTTAGACAGAGTGTGGATGAGTTTATAAGAGTTTGTGAAAGTGATGATGAGTTAGTGATTGTGAATTTGAGAAGTTTGTGGTGAGGATAGCAAATCCCCAAGTGGGGATGTTAGAGTTGATTTAGAGAACGCCACCATTAGCAAAACCCAAGGTAGGGATTGTTGTGATTTGATTGATTCTGAATTTGGTGGTTTCTTGTTTAGTGGTGAGCTTGGATGTGAGGTTATTAGTTTCGGGGTGTGAGAGGGTCTTCAATCCCATAAGTTGATCTGAGTGATGGTTTTTGGGTAGTGACCCGGTTTGTAGAGTTGTAGAGTTGGTTTTTGGTAGTTTTTGTCGGTTTTGTGTTTTCGTGTGTTTTGTTTTCGTGTCTTGTTAAGTATTTGCAGGGAACAATCTTATGGTTGCGATTTGACACATGACCGGGAGGCTACCAGGTAAGTTTCCACTTGGTCATGTTAATAGAGGTAATAAAACGGTTGGGGCCAAAATTTGGCTAAGGCATGAAAAATTTCGTAACTTTCTGCAAAAGTGCAACCTCGCGCTACGCGCCAGGCTGCTTGATTTTTTCTCGCGTAGCGCGAAGAGTCTCGCGTATCGCTTCATGTTCATGCCTAATCCTCGCTACACGCGAGGGATCCCAGAATTTTGAAATTTTTTTTATTTTGCCTAATTTTTCACCATTTCACCATTTTCCACCATTTTCTACCTTCTACCATCATGTCATCCATTTTTCCACTTGTTTAAAGCAACTTGATTTCATACGTGTGTTTCTCTGTTTTGTGAGTCGTTTTGTTTTTTTTTTATTGAGTCTGTTTGATGCTGTGTTTGTCTGTTAGTTGTTTGTTTGCAGGTCTGGAATAAATTCACCCGTACTCAATCTCCATTGGGGTGAATATCCAACAATTTATAAGGAGGCAACCAGTGATTCCTGATCGCGAATGAAATGCTATACGATCTGAGGTTTTGGATCAGACTCCAGCTAAGTCTTTCCAAAAACTCTTCTTTTTATTTATGTCTTTCTTTTAGTTTCCACATGAGGACAAGTTTAAATAGTGTGGGGATAGGAGACTGTGTTAGGCTTAATTTCATTGAGTCCTTCTTTTAATTTTTGCGTGTGTTTAGTTAATTTTATTTAGTGTGTTTTTTTAAAAAAAAAATCAAAAAATTAGAAAAATTTCTCTGATTTGATGTTTGCATATACTAAAAATGGAAAATGATAGGTAAAGTCAGGTGTCTGGTTTCAACTACATATGTATGAGATAATAAATAATTGAAAGCGTGTCTGATTTGGGATGCACGGGTAGGCCCAGCCGATTTGAAAGGTTTTCATAGATTAGTCTAATTCATCTAATTAAATATTTAATTAATATGTTTCTCACTAGATGGGAAGTCGAAACTTTGGAAGGTGAAAAAGCACCACTGTAGGTTGATCCCCGTGTATTTAAGATTAGCATAGTGGCACACGTTATGTGGGCCCTTGATTCCATCTTAGTATTGTGTGAGTTTGAAAATGACAATTAGGTGCGAGAGGGCATTCAAAACCTCTAGGATGCCAGTGCTTAATGATTGTGGCCTGAAGCTTATGTGCTTGACAGCTGGGATGGCGACTTGGCTGGCAAAACCTCTGAGTTAGGGTCGTGATCCTTGTTTTTAAATCTTGCACAATTCAAAAAAAAAAAGAAAAAAAAAGAAAAAAAAATATGAAAGTTGCAAAAGAAGAATAAGTGCTGAAAAGAAAAATATTTATAGTGCAGCTTAGTTTCCATCAAAATAAGTTAGTTTTAATACATGTGGGTATTGGGTTGGTCGGTGGTAGAAAAATCATGGATTTTTGATTTAGTCTACGCTTTGGAGATTTGATAACAGGAATAGATACCGACTTGTGAGATTCATAATAATAAAATAGAATACTTGAACCTAAAGCATACTCTTGGGACTTGGATGATCGGCGGTTGGGTTTAAATGGATAAATATACCTGTGATCGCGGTTAACACGTTAGTAAATTTAATAAGTAATTAGACTTAAATGTGGAAATCAGATTAAACATGACTATGATTCCATTTGCATAAGTTTTCAGGGACGAAAAAGAGGTAAGTGTGGGGATATTTGATAAATGATAATAGTTGGATTCCCCGTGTATACTTTGTATAATAATTGCATTGTTATGTTCGTTATATCCGGGAATTCGTTTCTATTGATCAATTGTGGGTTTTGTAGGATCCGAGCATAAAGATAGCATTCTGGAGCTTAAACGAGTCTTAACGAGATGCCGGGATCGAGCCGAGGAGTTTGGAATTAAAAGACTTAAAAAATTGAGTTTTGCTGCTCTCGCGCTACGCCAGCGGAGGAGCGGAAGAAACTCCTCGCGATACGCGAGGGGTGGAAAAAGCTGCGAAATTACCATTTTACCCTCATTACCCATGGATCTACCGAGATGCCACCCGACTATTTTGTCGGGTTGTGAGGTACGTAGCGCTACGCGACAACATTTGGGAAAACGTCGCGATACGCGACGGGTGCTAAAAGTCGGCAAAGTTGTTTTAAACTCAAACCAAAACCCTAAGGGGGTTGGACATTGTTGGACGATTGGGAGCGGCTGAGGACGATCATAGGCGATTTCCAGGGCTGGGAGCAAAGGATTGGAGATTTGGAGCTAGGAAGTGAAGAATCGAAGACTTAATCGTCCCGGTTTTTACGTTTCTCTTCTTAGTTTTCATTCTTTGTAATCAATGACTTCTTCATGACTTATTACTTTGCTTGATCATGTTAGAGGCTAAATTCTGTAGCTACCTAGGTTTTGATGATTATGCATGTTTAACTTAGTATTCTTTCGGTCTTTGGATTGTATTTGTGTTAAAGTTAATGATAATGATTTGGTTTGCATGATCAGTTGTGTACGTGTATTTAGATCTGTTCTTGTGATTGGTTATTGTCACGTGTGTCTTGATGAATGTCTTTCATATAATGGATGCTGCTAGATCGTTTGCCTAGGGTTTGCGGTTTCTAGATGATTTGGTAGACGTATTGAATCATTGAAGTGATTTATCTTGAATTGGACTAACTAAATATGCAACTAATCTTAATACTGTGAGGTTAATAGATTATTCAGGTTGTCTTGTGTGATTGATTGCTAGGTTAGAATCTCTGTGAGGAGTCGGTCTAGTTTCCCTTTCATATCATAGTTTCCTGAATCTGAATAGGCATTCCAGGTCTATCCCCTACCTTTAGGTTTTGACATTCGCGCGTGAGGTAGAGTGTCTTTCGGGTGTGTCGTTAGCTTAGTTGGAGAACCTGTGAGGGTAATCCACAAACCGGTTTTTTATCGGCTTATTAGGTCAATCTAGTTGCTTCCCTTGAAAGTGTCGAGGTTTCTCTAGGTCCTTTTAAGTTAGTATCTTCAGATCCCGGTTAAACAAGTCTTCCCAAAACGTTAGGAGAAAAGCCAAAAAATGTATAGGATTATTACCTAGGTAGTGATTTTCCTGATTTAAATCTAGTAAATCCTGTTTTGTCCAGTCTTAGTTCTGTTAAGTAATTTAAAACAAACCCCCATTTACTTCATTTAGTGTTTTTAGTCGAGTCTTAGGTAAGTTTAGTTTACGTTTTCGATACAGAAATCTTTGGTTCGATAACGGACTTTAAACCTATTTGCAATTGACAGGTACACTGCCGGTTGGGTTGCTTAGGATAGGTCTAGTCTTAGTTTTATAAATTTAAAGCTTTTCAGGTCTAGTTTAGAATCAATTTTTGTTAGTTTTATTTAGATAGTCTGGCACACATCAAACGGGTATTGATGAAAACCAGAGTACCCATCTAGGCAACAATAAAGAGACTTACCTGCTAGTCTTTCCAACATTTGATCTATAAACGGCAATGGAAAGTGGTCCTTTCGAGTTGAGGCGTTTAGCCTTCTATAGTCATACACACCCTCCACCCGTTTGGACACGAGTGGGGACAATTCACCTTGTTCATTTCAGTCACAGTTATACCTGTTTTCTTAGGCACAACTTGCACGGGGCTTACCCATTTGCTATCGGAAATGGGTAGATCATACCGCATTTAGCAACTTTAGGATCTCCTTCTCACAACCTCTATCATTGGAGGGTTCAATCTTCTTTGCGCTTCTCTTGTTGGCTTGTAATCCTCCTCCATGAGGATTTGTGCATGCAAAGTGATGGGCTCAAACCTTTATGTCAGCTATGGTCCACCCATGCTTCCTTATATTACTTGAGGTGTTGACCAACTCCTCTCTTCTTCACTTGTCAGCTTATTAGATATGATCACCGGCAAAGTCTCTTTTTCTCCAAGGTATGCATACTTTAGATGATTAGGGAGGGTTTTCAGTTCTAGCTCGGGTGCCTGCAAAATAGATGGAAGAAGCTTTTGATTAGTAATTGGAAGTTGCATCTTTTGTGGTTCATACCTTGATTTCTTTTGTTCCTCCATGAATGTTACTACTTCCATCAACTCTTCCCCAAGCTTGAACTTTTCAGTAAGCTCTTTTACTGTTACTTCATCAATGCTTCTATTTAACACCAATGCTAGAACATCATGGTTAGATAACTCAAAATAATCATCAGTTAAAGGTTCAACAACATCTAACCAATTCAAGAAGAAACATCACTTGGATATCGCATGGCATCATATATATTAAAGTGGATAACCTCACCATCAATTCCATTGAAAGAGTGCCACTATAAACATCAATTTTTGTCTTTACAGTTTCAAAAATGGTCTTCCTAACAAAATGGAACTTGAATTCGAGATATCATCATCTTCCATGTCTAAAACATAAAAATCAGCTGGAAATACCAACTCATTCATGGACTAATACATCCTCTAGTTGGAACGATCGGCCAATTGAATACCCCGGTCCTCTTTAACCTACCAATTTACACTAACTGTTTCATTACCTTTAAGCTTTTTCTTAGATGTGCAAAGTTCTTTTAAAAATTTAGCATATCTTGGAACTTGTTTTATAGCATCAAGTAATGGTATGTTTACCTCTACCTTACGGAATGTTTCCATAATCTCTTGTTCTTCCCTTTGTTTTTGTGTACCTTTCAGTCTTGAAAGGAATGGAGGTGGAGGTGTGTACTTTGCCTTAACTTCATCAGATTTTGGTTTGTCCTTCTTTTCCACATCTTTCTTCTCAACCACAATCTCTTCTTCCTCCTCTTTTTTTCAGGACCATCATAGCTTTTCCCACTCCTCAAGGTAATCGAACAAGCATTATGCTTGGGATTTGTTTCGGTTTGTGCGGGTAGCTTACCTTGGGATTCCATCTTGCTCACCGAGTTTGCCAATTGAGTTATTTGTTGCTCCAAGTTCTTGATGCTAGCCTTTGTTTCCTGCTGGAACGTGTGTGTGTTGGTTGCTAGATTCTTGACAATATCTTCCAAAGACATCCCTGAGTTCCCTGCTTGTTGTTGCTGTCGAGGCTGAAAGTTTGTTGAGGCATCTGAAAGGTCTTTGATGATTGGGTTTTGCAATTTGATTATGGTTGTTCATATGACCTTGAATTCTGCCCCGCATAACCTCCTATCGCTTGTGCCTCTTCAACATCTTCTTGAAGTGTGGGACACATATCCGTGGGGTGTCCAAATTGTAAGAATATTCCACACGCTCGAGGTTTTTGCTCAGCTTCCTTACCTTTTGTGAGTTGCATTACAGCTTTAGTCAATTCAGCAAGTTGGCTTTCAATGTGAGGAGTGCTCACTTCTTTAACCGCCCGTGGTACATCATCATACCATCCATCTTCTTGTGAGGAATGTTTGGTATCTTCAGCTATGGAAGTTATCAATTCTCTGATTTGGGTTGGTGTTTTATCAAGTAAGGCTCTCCCCACTAGAGGCATTTATCAAACGTCTCTCTAGTGGTGCCAACCCTTCACAGAAGTATTGAAGTAGTTGATGTTCCGAGATGCCATGTTGTGGGCAACGAGCACACAACTTCTTGAATCTTTCCCAATAAGTATGCAAAGCTTCTCTTTTTGCTTGTTTAATCCCAATTATCTCCTTGCGTAGAATAGAGGCTTTAACTTCCGGGAAGTACTTGTCTAAGAACAACTTTGCAAGATCAGTCCATGTGTTTACTGACCCCGGTGGTAGGTAATATAACCATTCTTTAGCCGAATCTTGCATAGCAAAGGGGAATGCCCTAAGCTTGATTTGATCTTCAGTAACATTGTGTGGCTTCATTCCGGAACACACAACATGAAATTCCTTGAGAAACTTGTGAGGGTCTTCGTTCTCAAGGCCCCGAAAGAGTGGTAGCAAATGGATGAGACCGGATTTCAGCTCAAAGTTCACCATGGCGGGGTAGTTTATGCAGAGGGGTTGTTGGGTAACATCATGGGTTGCTCATTGTCTAAGGGTTTGTTCGGCTGGAGCTGCCATGATTGGTTCGGGTGAGATTGGTTCTTGATGGGTAGGTGATTGTGGTGGAGTGGTGGTTGTTTGTGAAGGTTGTGTTGATTCGGTTTCAGAGTCCGATTCAGATTCACTTGACAAGGGTATATCTTGCCAAATGTTAGTGACTGGAGATGAATCAGTGGCTGTTGAGGAACTTGCTAACTTCTTTCGGAGCTTTGCTTGTTTCCTTAACCTCTTTGCGGTCTTCTCTATCTCCGAGTCAATCTCAAGTGGTGTACCTGTACGAAAAGATCTTGGCATAAAATGATTAGAATCGCCGTATCCCCGGCAACGGCGCCAATTTGTTGGGTGTCGAATCCAGCAAATAAATGATGAAAATGTGAACCTACCGAACACACACTAAGAATAGTATGAACGTAAGTAGGGTTCGTGTCCTCAGGGATACTTGTCAATTATTTTATACCAAAAACGTTTTAGCGCAGTTACTTTGATCGATATGGACTAAAGAAGGTGGGGGTTTTAATTAAAAACTAAAACTAAAAGTAAATAGCAAAAGTATGAAAAATTCCAGCAAGCTGACACGGCCGTGTCAAACTGTAAAGGAAACTCCACGCGGCCGTGTTAAGGTTCTGCTAGAAAAACGAAAGTTGACATTTTTTTTGTTTTTTTTTATTTTGAAAAAGGTATTAATAAAGACGTTAATTAAATGGTGAAATTAATTCAAATACGAAAACTAATTCCAACACTAAGGTAATTTCTTGATTTGATTTGGCTTACGATCATTAACGATTACGGTGCAATGACTATTTTTAATTAATAATTTGTATTGATACTAGACATCACGCCGTTCGGATATCGACTCTATCTAATGTCTAATCAATCGCAGTTCGTTGATTAGAGCCAACCCGCTACTCTAAGCTCACGTCGTTCGGATCTTAGCGTGCGGGTTGCAATGATAGAAGTATCAATTATAATTAAACACTCACGCCGTTCGGAATGCTTAATTAGATTGAATGACCCTATAATGAATTTGGACTCATAGACAAACCCAAAACATTATTTGTTCCTTGTATCAAAAATTAAAACTTGATTAGGGTTTTAAAAAAATTGAAGAACTTTATTAAAAAATTAATAAGTTGATCAGGTTTATTAACAATCTAATATATACCGGATTGGATCCGGGTTTAAGATCAAGAATTACGCAAACAAACCATTAAAATAAAACATCTCATAACCGTTTCACATAAGTTCAAACCAAAACATAGAAATCAAACCTTAATGTCGGAACTAAAAAGTGCCCTAGCCGGACATGGTGGCTAGGTTAATGAAAACAAAGAAAAAAATATAAGCTTACGAAAATCCCCAAAATCAACAATAGCCTCAATGTCTTCTTAATAATCCTAAAACATCAAAAGCAACTTTTTCCTCTTTCTAGAACTCCGTGCCTCCAAGATGCCCTTTTTCTTCTTTTTCTTCCTTGTGGTCGCTGCCTTTTTTTGTTTCCAAGATCTTCCTTTTATCTTTGAACTCCTCCAACTAATTCTCCACTTTTTTAGGTTTTAAAGTTTCAATCTTTATCCTTCTTTTTTCAGCCATTTAATTCCTATAAAAAAACAAAAATATACAAAAGTAGATTCCATCCTACTAAAACTTCTATTTTATAAAAATGCATGCAATTAATGCAGAATTTATGCAATAATGCAACCTAAAATTACTATAATTTATGACTAAAAATATAACTAACATTTGCAGAATAAACTCATTATTTTTTTAATATAACAAAATACACATTCCTTATATGTATATATGATTTTAAAAAATACATTCACATATTATTTTTTATCTTCTTTATATTCAATTAAATAATTAAATAATATTTTAACAATTTTACCAACTGTTTCTCTTTCTTCCGTTCACAAAAGATTTATAAGAAATGAATAATAAGTTAACAAATATAAAAATCATTGTTTTATCATATCTATATATAATACTAAAATAGTAACTTAGGGGGACACTTGGCACATTTCTAGGCCCCCCTAGGTTTATTTTTCCCGCCTCTCTCTCCTCTTAAATAATTACCTAAATTAATAAATATATTAAATAATTTAATTCTTTCTTAGATTAATTTTTTTAATAAATTAAGAAAGATGCCTTTTATTAATGTTATTTTTAGAAAAAAAATTTATACAATTAATTTTTTTTTCTAAAACATCTAACTTTTTTAAAATATAAAATTTTAAAATTGGTATTTTTAAAAAGTAAACTTTTTTATAAGCTAAAAATAATTAAAATTAAGAGTTATAATAAAAATTTTAAAAATAGCATTTTTAATACGGTTTTTTTTGAAAAAAATGTTTTAACTTTTTTCGGAAAGAAAGTTTAAAAACCAAAGTTTAAAATTTGATATCGTTACTTTATTACTTATAGTTATTACTCATGTGTAATGTGTAATTTTAATCATATCTTATTTTAGATTATCATTTTATACTTTATAAATTTTATTATATTTAATATTTTATTTTTTCAACCCGTATAATACACGAGTTTACTAAAGTTAATATTAAATAAATAATAATCAACAACTAATCAGAAATATTATGAACATTTATAGCCCGATCAAACCCGATTCAATACTATATCTCTATATTTGATTACATGGTCAAAGTAATTTAAAATTGATCTAATTATTGCATATAACTTTTCAGTGTATATTATTTAATTTCTTCATACTAATTTCCTCATCGACTCAATATCTAGCTCACGATTTGATCCGTCAAAAGTATTCATTTTAAGTCTAAAAAAAGACAGTTTTATATGACTGTATATTTCGCTATGACAATAAACAAAAGTTAAGGTCAATCTGTGTCAAGTGTCGGTTTATACTTGAAATAGCCTATTTTTGCGCATGATCAACTTTATGACATCTTTTCACAAGTTAAGAGTAAAGATTGATTGAAGCTTTAGCTTTAGATAATGAGTGTAAACCTACTAATGTTACTACAAATATAGTTTACAAGAATGTTTTTGATCATTTTTTATCTTATAATCAAAAGTAGTTATGTCTTATTTAATATATAACACACTTGATTTTATTTTTATTTTTATATTATTTAATAATTAATTCTTCACAATTCTGTGTAATACACGGGTAACTAAAGCTAGTAACATATATAATGTTCTTAAATTTTAAAGATATGCATTTATTTAAGGAATAAGTTGTAGGAGTGATTTGGATGTTTTGCTTAAATTCTTCATTAAATATAAAGATAAAGGCATTTTATCGACTTTATAATGGATTTTTCAATAATGGTTTCTAGAGTTATATATTTTGAGTTGAGTTAGGATAAGCATAAGTAGATGGAGTTCGTTGTCTCGAGAAGTAAGAGATGAAGACATTGGCCTCGATCGTAGAGAGTTGAGGCCTAACAAGACCCCAATCGACAATGGATAAATATACAAGATTTTGAGGTTGTTTACGGTGGGGGTATGGGTTTACACTTTTAGGATGATATTGGATTAATTAGGGGTAAGTTTGTTCGGTTTTATCTTAAAACCGATTTTTAAAATCGATATTTTGGTTTTTAGTTTTTAAAATCATTTGGTTTCGGCTTTTTTGGATTCTAGTATTTAGATTTTGCTTTAGTTTTTATTTTAGTTTTCACTCTGCTTCCGTATTGAAACCGATATTTTTGTTAATCTTAAAAATAATATATATTCTTTAAAACCAAAATTTTGTTACTCTTTAAAGTAAAACTAGTTCATCTACGAACTCAAATATATTAATCGTTCATTTGATGCCAAAAACACGAATACAATCAAACAAAAAGTCTACTGGTTTGATGCCAAAAAAATTACATCGAACAAGCAACAAGATGAAATTCAGAGATGGCTATTTGGAGATGTAAACTTTGTCATAGTGTCGTTCTAGGGTCTAGTTTTTTTTATCGAACTTCAAGATGACTATTCGTATTTTTCATCATATCCACCAATGATCTCCATCTGGAATGTAAATATAAATATATAATATCATATATAGACACTTTGGTCGGCTTTGGGTTGGTTTTTCTAATTTTGGTTTGGTTTGATTTCGTTTGGTCGTAATACAGTTCATTTAAATTTTATGGTTTTTGTTTCGGTCAAAACCTAAACCAAACTAAGGATTCGAATTTGAAAAAACTTCAGCCCAAACTGTCGGTTTTTGTTTGAGGTTAACTGCTTTTTATTTGGTTACGTCGGTTATTATGGTTACGGTTCGATTTATTCCGGTTTCATGCACACCCCTATAAAGTTTTAAGAGGGTATAGTTATTTTTTGTTATGAAACTATAATTTGAACTATATTATAAGAGCTACTGTAAATGTTTAAAGATGTAAATATACATAAACACATATTTGTGGTGTCTTCTTTCTTGACTCGATCTTCCTTCATTAATTGTTTGTTAATTTTCTTTTGGAAACCCAAAAATTTGGTTAACTATAAATCCTTGATAGCCAATGATGTAAGTGGTGAAGTGGTTAAAGAGTTGACCTGGTGTACTAAGTGACCCGGGTTCAAATCTCACCCTCCTCATTTAACTTCTGCGGCATCCAGGTGAGGGTTTGGCTCGGGGTTTCGATCCTGATGGGGGGAGGGTTTACGGATTCAATCCGGTTCCCGCGCATCTGGGGGGTATGACTTATGACTGGCGGCTAGATCATGGGTAACCAGGTTTGGAGTCCTCTACTGTTTAAAAAAAAAAGTAGTACTTGATAGATTTGGGGATTATGTTGGGTTGTTGCATTGGCCCAACGTATATATATTAAGACAAGAACACATCGGAAGTTCGGATGCAATCTATTTTAGACTCTAAAAATTATTACTATGAACAAAATCACGTCAAAATAATTGCATTAACTCACTAATTATATTAAATTTATCTTAACCAACTCAAAGTTGATAAAATAAAATAATAAATCTAACAAACACAATCTTAGTTTAATACAAACGAGAGCGAACATTTGATAAACTAATACTAATAATTATCTCATGTCTTTTGACTCGGTTAATAACACCAACATTCACTTACGAACCATTTAAACTCTTGACTTTTCAGTTCATTCATTCTAGCCCTTATATAACCAAGATTAACGCCTTTAGTTTGGTCACAAGTTAAACCTTCATTCAACCTTACTTGTAGCGGTATGCATGAGTTGGTTTGGTTCGGTTTTAATGAAACTAAAATTCTGGTTTTCAATTTAAGAAATATATTGGTTTTCACTTTTTGTGTGGGTTCTTTAGTAATGGGTTGGTATGTAGTTTTACGATTAGATTTAGACCTTAAAACTTTTGGCTTAGAAGTTTTTGTTAGCCAAACTTTCTAATTAACTAGGGCCTAAAACTTTTGCTCCAAAGTAAATTGTTGGGGCCATAAATCCAATAACAATTGCGATTGGGTTTGGTTTCGAGTGGGTTCGGTGCGGTTTAGTGTTGAAACAAGATATAACTGAAATCTTAGGTTTTCGGAATTTAAAAGGAATACAAAGCCAAAACCGTCCATTAGTAGTTTGGGTTGGCTATTTCAGTTAGATCGGCCATAAATCCAATATCAATCAAGGCGGTTGCGGTTAGGTTTAATTTCGAGAGGGTTCGGTGCGATTCAGTGTTGAAACAAGATATAACCGAAATTATAGGTATTCGGAATTTAGAAAAAAATATACAAAGCCAAAACCGTCCATTATTAGTTTGGGTTGGCTATTTCGATTTGGTATTGTCATTTATTTCGGTTTGGTTGAGGGCGGGCCTTGGCGCAGCGGTAAAAGCTGTTCCTAAGGGACCGAAGGTCTCAGGTTCGATCTATGGAAACGGCCTCCCCACAAAATGTGGGGGAAAGACCGCGTACATCTTCCCTTAAATGAGACGGACCCTCCCTGGACCCTGCGAAAACGCGGGAGCTCTTTGCAGCACCAGGTACGCCCTAAATTTATTTCGGTTTGGTTAATCCGTTTTCGCTCACCTCAACTAACACAAAAATCAAAGCCCTAATAGAACTCATATCAAAACATGATGTATCATGGTGAAGCCAGTGGTGGTTTTGCATTGTTAGCAGTGATGATGAGGATCATATTATATCTACCTGTCATAAACAGGGCTCTAACCCTTGACCTCAAAGAAATAATTCTAGACATTTTACTAATAGCTATTAAATAGGCTATTTTCCTTAGAGAACACTAATTATTATATGGAAAAAAGAAAAATCTAGATCGTTTATATTTATTCACTGGTTTATATTTTTTTTATTTTTGCAGTCCATACATACCATCTGTACGTTTATTGGTTTATGTAGGTTAAAACTTATCAAACTAAGTTTTCACATGTTTATAAACTTTAATTGTTTCCCTATATATGTATAGTTACATACGTATAGGGCTCTAGGCAATGTAACCTACACACGTGACACGTGTAAGTTAAATGCATAAACAAAATTTGTTCATTTTGATTTTGAATTTTAGAAGGGACATATAAACATTGCATTTTTTTAATATTCACCTTTAATTAAAAGTTTTTAAGATTAAAATATGAATAATTCATTATCTCCCGCATGTTTCACAATGTTTAGTGTTTTGCATGGAACACTCCCCTGTTAATATGTGTCAAATAAAACGATTATTTTCAAGGAAGACCGGATGTGGGACCGCTCACGTGATGTGTAAGTATTAGACATCTGCCATTTATAGGTGAAACATGCCGCTTACTTGATGTATGCACTATCTAAATCTTTATGTGATATATATCTATGTGTTGTATGATATAATATTTTTGCTATTGTTATTGCTATTGTTATCGACTCAGGGGTCTTTTTGGAAGCGGTATAGTGGAAAGACTCGCCACCACCTACCCCTTCCAGACCATGCTTTTAAGTGAGATATACTGGGTATATTTACTTGTTTGTTTGTTATGAATTATTAAGTAAAATATATATAAAGTTTTTTAAAAAAGCAAAAGCATAATATATAGAATGAAGTGGATGTCAACAAACTTGCTCATGCTTTAAGCGATGGTTGGTTTGGTAATTGCATATAAAAAAGTGACTCCATATTATTGGGCCGTCACAATGTCACATTAGGTGCCGGTGGGATGCACAATTGACGATTGTAATTTGTACACAAGTAATTAGTTATTTATATATAATATATAACAAGAAAGTGCTTTATATACAAAGTGTATTTTTGCTATAAAGTGTGAAAAAACACAATAAATCAAAAAATCACAAAAATAATTATATCTCACAATCTAAATCGAATTTCAAAAAAGTAATCCCGAGCTTTTATTCCCCTAGTCATCTTCACTATAAAAAAAATAAACATAATATTAAAAAATAAAAAATTAATATTTTTTTATTGTGTCATTTATGAAAGACATAATGACGTCATTGTGTCATTATGAAAGACACAATGACGTCATTGTGTCATAAAAAGACACAATGAAATTTTTTTATTTTTTTTCCTGAAAGAGAACGACAAGAGAAACAGAGACTCCTAAGTACTTTTTCTAAATTCGATTTAGATTGTAAGATATAATTTTTTGTGACTTTTTAGTCTCATTGTGTCTTCTCACATCTTGTAGCAAAATATGCTTTGTAAAATAACCTTGCCCATACAACAAATGATTGATTAGGTGATTGAAGAAAAATTGAAAAGGTTATCCAACTTTTGTTCTCCGTTTTCTTTATTGCTACACCTCGACTTTACAAGTAAAGTTATTTATAACAAAAAAAAAATCATGTATTAGAAATGGAAAACCTAATATTCTTAGTCGATAAAGCTAGAGTCATGGTGGATGTTCACGTTCAAACCAAAGATAGAAACGAGCATTTGAGAACTTCATACACTTCTATGCTAGTGATCTAAGTATACCTATCGTCTAAAATGATTTGTAGGCTCAACAATTGTTAACGACACGGTACATTTAGCGACAATTTTGACTAGTACACTTTGAATGGAACTACTTGAAGTGAGTTTCTATTATATTTAGTGTTGAACTATAAACTATAAAAACTTTGTTTAAAATTGAAACGAATCCAATGAACAAAAAGGACAAGCAGTAACCCTAAATTTATTTAAGCGGTAATCGTCTCTTAAAATCCTTCTTCAAAAAGAAATACTAAGATCTAATCTCTTATCAATATAGTTATTTTTTTTAACAGTATTTGAAATTACCTGCAATACTCGAGTGAGCCTTATTAAAATATTCATCTTGATTTCAACGATTCAAATCTAACTCGCTTATGAACACATCAATGGGGAAACCCACTATAGATTAAAACCTAAGACCATAAAAATCTCAAACCCAAACCATCACTCACATACCATTAAACCAAAAGGTCAGCTACATAAGTATAGTTATTTAATCATATCTATAATATCACGTATTCCGATTTAAAGGAATAAGGAACAAAAATAATATATCGTCTCATCACATAATTCGAATGATATTGGAAAAATATTTGTTTTGACCCGAACTCGCTTGAACCCATTTGACCCGCCCATTTGATCACATCTATTGAGTGTTTTTTTATGGACTTGCTTCTCCCTTGATGGTTTACATTACAAGCAAGATGAGAGAATTTTGAAGCAAAAGCAAAAACAAGGACACATACAAAAGGGAACTTATGTGAAGAATGAGACAGATATAGAAACTCAAAAGGGTGGTCTTAAACAAGAAACTTGAGGTGTGAAAGCCTAAATGAAGAACTTAGCAACAATGGGAAGTGGTGTGTCGGTTGATGAGAACGATGAGGAAGAGATGTCGAAATTGGCTTTTGCATCGTTTCAGGCCCGCGAAGAAGAGATTGAAAAGAAGAAGATGATGGTCAAGGAGAAAGTCGAATTGAAACTAGGCCGGGCAGAAGAAGAAACCCGACGTCTAGCCCAAGTTTGGGAGGTAAGTCGCCAAAACTAAGTACCAAAATATATTTCGTTTTCGTTGCAAACAGACTTGTAAAAGTAGAGAGAAAAAACACTACATTCTACAAGAATGGAGGTTTTGAAACACCACGTTAGATGTTATGATTCTGTTTAAGACCTCAAACGCGTAGAGCGTCTTTATTTTAAATGGGTTAATTAGAAAATTAGTTGGAAGGAAAATGAGTTACTAAGGGTAAAAGCCACTTCAAAACTATTGTTAATGGATTCAAACCCCTAAATCCTCTTTCTATTCAAGATTTAGATCATTGTTGCAGTAATATTTTCTTTTTAGTCACAATTGACTGCAATAATATTAAAGATCTTAAATAGATGAATCCTTTTTATCTAAAGATTTAGATTATTATTATTATTTTAAATTTCTAATAATACTTAGCACACTAACTATTTTTTTAAGGTAATGCTGTGTTTGTGGGTCAACTAAACCCAGTCCCTTTTGACCCATACTAAAAAATGTTATTTTGGATATTAGCACATAGATATTGGTCAGCTTGCAACGCAAAATGAAGTAAAGACGATTTCAAAATGTCGATTGTTCCTGTTAATTACTAGATTACAAAAGTTAAACAGAAAGTTCTATTTGTATGAAAACATATTTCAGGAGCTTGAAGTTTTGACAGATCCAATGAGGAAAGAAATAGCAACAGTTAGAAAGAAGATAGATGTGGCTAACCGTGAAGTGAGATCACTGGGACAAAGCTGTCAGAAGAAGGTATGATCCTCTACCCGCCCGCTTGCCAGCCTACCTTCATGTTATCTGTAATGAAATATATATTAAAAAAAATGAAAATAGGAGAAAGAGTATAAAGAAGCATTGGAGGTTTTTCACCAGAAGAACAATGAGAAGAATCAACTAACCGCTACTTTAATGGAGGTAAACCAAGCAACTTAGTTATATCTATGGCAACTTGGCAAGATGGCTTGGTTGGGTAACAAGTCATGTTATTATGGGTCAAAATAAGCTGGGCCGTTTTTAGTTTTAGTTTTTTTTTAACAAATAGTGTGATAAATTATAAATGCAAAAGAGATTACTGATAGGATTAAACTACAAAAAAACCAAAATATTTTTTTGTTTTGAACAAAAGTCATTCATCCGAATTCTAACATACTTAAGTTTCTGAACACGTTAAATTATACAAACCTGTGATACTTTTGTTTTCAAGGTTTTAAGAAATTTTAGTTTGTTAAGGTCAGGAAAATGTTTATGCGCCATAAATGCTAACATATAAACGGCTATGTGGTGTGCATGTATGTGCTGACTATGCCATTAGTTTCATAGGTATCAATAATGTTGGGTTTGTGTAGGCTTTGGGCTTGGGCCCATGTTTAGTTTTCTTGTTAATTAAATAGTTAACCCTAATTAGTCTCTATATATACCCATGTCATGTATTGTAATCTTTTGTACTGAGCAAATAAAGAAAACCCTAGTTGCAGCCCGTGGACGTAGGTCACACCGACCGAACCACGTTAAATCCTTGTGTCGTTTATTGTTCTGTTTTTTGCGTGATAATCGTTTGTGCGTGTTCGTGTGTTGGTTCCGCTGCGCCGCTTGATTCCTAACAAGTGGTATCAGAGCTTTGGCTCGTTGTACACACGGAAGGCACTGAAGAAACGATCGCAGATTGTTGGTTAATTATCTCGGAGATCTTAATTGAAGCTATCTAGGGTTTCTGCCGCCGCCACCACCTAGGGTTCCTCCGCAGCCGCCGCCACCACCTAGGGTTCCTCCGCAGCCGCCGCCACAATACAGAGCGTGAACAGTGTTTTCCGGCGCGAACAGTGTTTTCCGGCGCGAACAGTGTTTTCCGGCGCGAACAGTGTTTTCGGGCGCGAACAGTGTTTTCCGGCGCGAACAGTGTTTTCCGCGTGAACAGTGTTTTCCGCGTGAACAGTGTTTTCCGGCCCGTGAACAGTACTGGCAGAATTTTTTTTCTGTTTTTTCCGCTGTTGTTCGGTTCTGTTTGCTACTGTTGTTTTGGGGGCTGTTTTTTTGAGTGATTTTTGCGATTAGAGTTCCGGCTGGGATCTCTTGGAGTTGCTGGTTTCGCTCAGGTTTTGCAGGTGAAGCGCCGGGTCGGGTGTTTCGGGTTCTAGGGTTTTGGTTGGAAGTACCGGATCTGGTGTGTCTATCCTTTGTTGACTGGTTATCAACTGTTCAGCGTGCCTGTTTCGTTTGTTTTGTCTCCGGTTTGTTACTATGGCTGAAGACGGGAAGACTGTGATCGAAAAGTTCAATGGCACTGATTTTGGTTGGTGGAAAATGCAAATAGAGGCATTACTGTGTCAAAAGGATTTGGATATGGTACTGGAAGAAAAACCTGCGAAAATAGAACAAGCTGATTGGGAATCAAAGGACAAGAAGGCTCGTGCGGTTATTACATTGGCTTTGACGAAGAATGTTGCTTTAATGTCATTAAGGAAACCACGGATCGTGGTATGATGACTGCTTTGTCAAATATGTATGAAAAACCGTCTGCAGCGAATAAGGTGTTCTTAATTCGGGAGCTGGTGAACACAAGGATGAAAGAAGGAAGCTCAGTGATTGCTCACATTAACAATCTAAATTCAATCTTAACAAGACTTGTATCTGTTGGAATTAAGTTTGATGATGAAGTTCAGGCTCTACTGCTGTTGTCGTCTCTGCCTGATAGTTGGTCTGGAACTGTGACTGCAATTTCAAGTTCTGTGGGGACTAAGGGTTTCACTCTTAATGGTATTCGAGATCTAGTTATGGGTGAAGAAGTCAGACGAAGGAACTCGGGTGAGTCATCTAATAGTGAACTACTAAATGTTGGCAGGGGTCAGGGTAATAACAGGAACAGTAGGAGTCGGGGAAGAAGTTCATCTAAACCTAGGAAGAATGTGAAGTGTTGGAGCTGCAATGAGGTGGGACATGTTAAGAGTCAATGTCCGAATAAGAAAGAATTGAACACTGCTGCTGGGGATGTTTCTGATGATGATGCATTGATACTCAGTGTGGAAAACAGTGTGGACTCCTGGGTCATGGATTCAGGGGCTTCGTTTCACGCCATGGACAACGGGGAAACGATGGTGAATCTAAAATATGGTGATTTTGGAAAGGTACGATTAGCCAATGACGAGATACTTGAGGTAACGGGAATGGGTGATATTGATCTGGTTACTTCATTGGGTACTACATGGAACCTAAAGAATGTCAGGGTGATTCCGGGGCTGAAGAAGAAACTGATTTCAGTTGGTCAGCTGGATGAACAAGGACTGGAAGTGAGGTTTGGTAGTGGTAAATGGAGGGTGATCAATGGTAATCTGGTTATTGCTCGTGGTATGAAGCGTGGGTCATTGTATATGGTTGAGGTACCTGCTGAGGGATGTATGACCGTCCCGGTTAAGCACGACAAAATCCACTTCACTAAATCTGGTGCTAAGAGAGTTCATTTTGCAAACATGAAGTCTGGAGCAGGGATGTTAGGTGAACGAGTTCAGAAGTCTAAACCATTCAGGGGATTCGGTGACAGTGGGAGCACGGGACGTGTTCCGGGTACAGTTACAAAGAACCGTTGGGTTTTAAAGACTGCGACTGAAAAATTCTCTCCTGGTTATTGTTTGCTGAATTTGGAGAGTGATGGTGATCCTCGGTGTGTCTTTGAATCCGGTGGAATGTCCAAACCGGTTAAGATGGAGGATGAGTCGTTGACAGCACTAGCCAAGACTGAGTTGGAGCTCGGGGGAGCTTCAACTGACCCTTCTGGTACTTGATGATGAGGGGTCGCTGCAACTAGGAGATGTGATAAAGTCTTAGCGTGTTCTCAGGGAACTGGAGGCTTGGAAGACTTGTTTAAAGATTACTGAAGTTACTGGACGACTGGGTTGCTTTGTACTTGAATGGCGGGCTAGAATTTATCGCAAAGCCTTCAAGTGGGAGATTGTTGGGTTTGTGAAGGCTTTGGGCTTGGGCCCATGTTTAGTTTTCTTGTTAATTAAATAGTTAACCCTAATTAGTCTCTATGTATACCCATGTCATGTATTGTAATCTTTTGTACTGAGCAAATAAAGAAAACCCTAGTTGCAGCCCGTGGACGTAGGTCACACCGACCGAACCACGTTAAATCCTTGTGTCGTTTATTGTTCTGTTTTCTGCGTGATAATCGTTTGTGCGTGTTCGTGTGTTGGTTCCGCTGCGCCGCTTGATTCCTAACAAATAAAAGGCTCAAGGACTTCTGATATGTCAAATTTCAGTTGAGGTGCTTTTTTAATGCAAAATGCACAAGTATGTTGGAATTCATGGTATTAACCCTTTCTTTAAAAAAAGAAATTATTTCTCTAGATATAAATGGATGTGTGGCCACACAAGGATGGATCGGATAAGGACGACGTGTCACGACAGAGATTAGGTGTGGCATGCATCACTGACAAAATTCGGGAGGGGAGGCTGAGATGGTTTGGACACGTGAACAGGAGACATATGGCAGCACCGGTTAGAACGGTAGATAACATTGTCTTAGATGGTAGGAGGGATAGAGGAAGACCAAAGTTGACGTGAGAAGAGTTGATTAGTCGGGACATGTTAGAGTTGCACATCTCCGAGCACATGATCTAGGATAGGGGTGACTGGAGGCGTAGAATTAAGGTTAAGGACTGTTAGTGGGAATAGGTTGAGATAGCGAATGCTTGTGACATAGGTCGACTCTATGTTTCTTTTATATGTGAAGGGCTAATACAGGATTAAGAATAGGAGCTTTTAGGGCAATAATAGAGCAGAGTAATTAGGAGTGATGTTATTGAGGGTGCGCTTTTTATTTTATTTTAATAATCTGTCTGCCTTTTTATTTATTGCCTGAGATGTATATGTGGGTCTATATGTCGTGCTTTACTAACTAGTATTTGAAATATACGAAATGAGCCAGTAATCTTGTAGTTTTTTTTTTCTCGAGCCGGGGGTCTCATTGGAAGCGGTCTCTCTATCCTAAAAGATAGAGGTAAGATTTGCCACCATCTAACCCCTCCCAGACCCTGCTTCTAGTGGGATATACTGGGTATGTTGTTGTTGTTGTATTTCTCTAGATATAAATGATTTAAAAAGTCCTACGCATTAAATATATATTAACATGAACCATCGACCCGTTTGTCCCATTTGGGATGTAACACAACCCAAACCAACCTGTTAGCAAGCGGGTCAAAGTTGCCACAACCTAGCAAGCTATCATAAATTTCTTGTTTGTTTCAAACTCATTTCACCGTTACTATCATTTTTGACATTTTTTTTCCAGCTGGTGAAAGAAAGTGAGAATGTAAGGATGAAGAAACTAGAAGAACTCAGCAAGAATATAGATCCTGCATGCTGATTCGTGATTATATAATCATTACACGTGATCTAGATCAATTTACCTCATTTATCTTGTTTCATTAGTGAAATATGTGAAGCCTTTATTGTGTTGTGTTACCATATTTTTTGTGTTTCTCATAAATAATTCGGCTGTAATTTGAAACTGAAATTTCTTTCATAAATTCATTGATTGCATACCTCATGTTAATCCATTTCAGTTTGCAAGATTCTTTCATAAAAGAAATTACTCCAATGGTAGCTGTTTGTACTCTGTCAACAGACTGGGGATTTCACTCATGCGTAGCTGAAAAAATTAACAGATAATTAGACCTTCAGAGATTACACTTTCATAGATATCATATATAGCCAAATTAAAATCTAAATATCATATACCTCTTTAGTAATTAAAATATCAGATTTACCCATTTTTATTTATTTATTTAAAACCAATTTATAATATGACCATTTTACCCTTGATATTTTATTGAAGCTTAATATTTTCATATTTAGCTATTTTTTAAATCTGTTTTTACTACTTTGTTTTTCATTTGTCATTAAAGAAATTTACTGTGATTTCAGCAAATATTTATTATAACTTTTAACAGATATATACTGTAATTTTCATTAATTATTTTCTAGAAATTAGAACTTAGGGGCAGTGGTAGTTTAGAGAAAATGGTCATCCCGTAATACGATGTGTAAAACATTCTTGATTGATTTCAGACAGTAACAAGAAAAAAAGGGTTTGTTTTTCCTATTTTACTTGAACCCTTGTTCTTCTAAATCTAAGATCTCATCAGTAATTCTTCCATTTCTGATGTCATGATTTTAAGGTACCCTTTAGATTCCCACAGCTTGTTATCATAATTAATGATATGGATTTCTCTTGGCAATCAACTCATTTAAACACAACAAAACAGCTCAGCAATCTTGTGGAACTCCCACGGCATTTTTAATTTAATTAATCAACCAAGTATTCACACATTACAATGACCATATACTCCCAGTTTATACTTAAACATCACCTGGGAAAACAAGAAAACTTCTACTCTACTCAAAGTCAAATCAGGAAGCTTAACAAAATTATTAAGTTAACCAAATCAAACACAAATCCTAAGACAAAAATTCAACCCACCTAACTTAACCCCACTTTACAACTTTTCACATGTGAAATCAAGATTAACAGGAATTTGTGCAATTCATGATTTCTCACATGGGTATCAGAGATATCTTGAATTAATTAGTAATTCCATGAAATTATGAATAAAACATATTCTTCTCTTTATTCTTGCTTTTTAAAAGCCGAGGGTAAAAAGATTGTATATTTGAAAAGGGTAAACTTGTCATTAAGTGAAAAGTTATTACAGAGAGATATGTATGATATTTAAAATTTGGTTATGATATATATGATAGTTAATAAATTTATTAGGATATATGAAATTCTCCCATAATAAATAATTAGACCTTCATATATAATCTTTTACCTGAGAACCATTTTGAATATGATAAAACCGATATGAATCTTTCTCTATGAACCCCCATTCTGTAGACTGTAAATGAGATCCGACATTTGCCCTGCCATTTATATAGAGAGAATATAACAACAAACAGAAAAAAGTGTTTTCTTACGCCTGAGGCGGTGGAGCTACTTAGTCAAGTTCAATGGGTCATGCATAGCATACGACTCCAAGATCTATGGATGTTGTCTTTAAAAGACTAAGTTTTGCTATCCAAAAAGGTCTAGCGGCGCAGATTGCTGTGCATTTACCTTCTATTTTGATGTAAACAAAAATCTATAATGAAAAGTATTATATTATGGGTAACATTATTTTGTACATCATATTAAAAACACTAAACGATTATAGGAAACTGATTGGTTTTGGACAGAAAGTAATTTTGTTGACCAAACCGACCAATTTCATGTGATCCGACCATTTTACTTACAAGTGATGGCGAGAAATCAGGCGTTGGTAGTCACGCAATAATACAGTGAGCTCCTTCAAACGTATTGATTTTGGGGTAGAATTTCGCCAATGCTCACGAAGTGCTTGAGCTGCCTGTATCAATAATAGTAATAAAATATTTTAGTTGAGTAAGGTAGTTTTGACAAGTGTTTATTGAATACAAATTACATACAAGGATTAAAGGACAAAGTCAACATATTAGACCTGTTTGTTAGTTAATGTTGTATTCCCAGTAATGCTTGATGCTAGTTCAAGAAATTCTTTATCTTCTGATTCATGAATAATTTGAAGACCATCACCAGATAATGAAACAGAAATATTTAATCTTTTTTGTAGCTCTGAGATGGCTGACCCATCCATTTGGTTTTCCTGGAAGCACAATGAAAAGAGAAACTTAACAAAAGATGTGTTGACACGTTTACTTATGAATGGGTATATTCAGGTGATCTTTTATCTCTAACAGGTCAAACCGGTATTAGAAGCCTTAAAAGGAAACAGAACAAAAATGCAAAATTAAAAGGTCGACCAATGTACATTTTATTAAGCAGCGAACAATTTAAATTCTTTCATCCAGAACATTTAAATTTTAGCTAATATTATTGTAATATGTAAATTATTAACAATTTATAAGAAGTTCAACCCTTTTAGACAAAAGTGCAAGGCAAAGTCATCCTTAATTATTTCATTAAAAAATATAGTTTATCACTAGAATTAGAATAATACAATGTTAGTAATTCATATTTAACACACTTACGAAAGTTTAATTATTTTAAACAAAATGCATTTCAAGGCATAAAACATCATAAACTCTTTTCTTCGAGAAATTAGATTATCATTCAAACAATATACTTTGTAACAATACTCTAATAATTTATAAAAGTTCAAACCTTTTGGGAAAAAGTTTCAGTTAAACCCAACCCGTTTTCACCTGTTATTGAACCCACCCGCGTGACCCGCCCATGTAGCCACCAACTTCCTAATTCAAAGTTGATAACATGATTTTGTTAACCAAAAAAGCATAATCAATTAAGCATTATTTCAAAAAAGATATACATTAATTTTAATATAATAATACCTTTGATTTGGATCTGAAGCCACCAGTCATGGATGAATTATGGCTTTCATGTATTGCTTCTGATGGGGATGCAGACAATCGCTTCGTAATAGGATCATCTAGAAGTTAGGATGAAACCCATCCTACTTAGCTCTTTAAAAGAGGGTAATGGGCTTGGGCCAATTGTCAGAGGGTGATTTTTGGAATAGGTCCGTCGAATTTACACGAAACAATGTGTTCGAATCTTTTTAGCATTTGTTATCAGCTAGTGTGTCGAATTCGAATATGATCACAAAAACTATCTTATGCCGGCAATAATCTAAAAAAAAATTCATAAAATGATTAAGGAGCTTTTACTTTTATGGATTGTAAAAATTTTAAGGGCAACGTTTAATCCATTTGACCCATTGGAGATAGAACATGCCCTAATCGACTCAGTAAGAAGTAATTGTGTAAAAACCGACCACACTAACATATTATATTGATCTTTGAAAACTTGGACTTCTGTATTCAAATTCAAATAAAAAATGAATACCTTCTGGAACTAACCACCATAAATCGCCATGTGTCGCCTTTCCATCAAAGCCACCAAATAACAGATAACGAGAGCCAACTGATGTCATGGTGTGGTAAGCACGAGCAGGAGGAGCTTCACTGTTAGTTGCCAAGCGTTTCCACTGCACGGATACTGATAATAGAAATATATAAACAAAAAAATGAATGATTAAAGGAAAATGAAATGCTAGATAGACTTAGAACAGGATTCGACATAGAATTCAAAGGTTAAGAAAATAGATATTTGTAAATGATAGAATTGGGAAGTTCAATATTTTTTCTTATAATGGGTTGATCAATGTTTAAAACTTAAAAAACTAGCATAAACGGAGTCAGGTCAAAAGTCACTTGAAAGTGTACTTTAAATGCATCAAACTAGTAAAATCATTTTATTAAAAATCAGATTTCATTTAAATAATAACCATTTATATTTAATTCCATATGGACCATTCTAAAAAGTTCAACATTTCATATTTACCGATCAAACACTAAAATATATTATATATAGACACACACACACATTCCATTATCCATACTAAATAAAATAAAATCAGAAGCTTTTACAACCTATAAGTGACTTTATTTCTTTAGTGAAACATACTAAGAAAACATTGTTACTATGAATTTTTCTGAGCATAACGTTCTCTTTGCTTATTCACTGATATTATTAAGTGAATAAAACACGATATTTGAGTGTTTTTGAACGATCAAATACGAAATATAGAATATATGTGAAATTTTGAACTTAAATAATGATGTATATGTAATTCCATATAACTTTTATGAAAATGTCAACACAAAACCTATTAAATAAAATCATACAAACCCTAGGACTTATGTGTTTCGGTATCAACCCAACCAGTATGCAACCATCACATGTTACCCGACCCACCCATTTTCCCACCTCTAGTGAAGGAAACAATATCAGCATCCAAAGTGAAACCCTCACCCCTGTCTAAAACAACACAGTCATTGAAATAAACGTCATAGCGACTCAACCAACCACCAGTTCCATGGCCACCAAACATGAGAAGCTGAAAAACACACAATTTATTCGAACTATGTTAATGAAGTTTAAAATTGGACACACACGTGTGTGCAAGAGTGTAACTTCTCAACATCGGCCAAATTATGGATAGAAGACGAAAACAGGACTAACATAGTGGCCTCCAGAAGTAACAGTATGGCCACAACGCGCAGCTGGAGCTTGACCAGGAAGCTTCAACAGGGTCCATCCAGGAGCTTCAGTATCTTCCTTACACAAGAAATTCAGAGAATCTATTTCAGGTGAATGCAAGGAGAAGGAGAAGGAAAAGTACACAGGGTTGATATTTAACAATCAACCTTCATTATTACTAATTTCTGTCTCCAAGAAAATTTCAGAGCCCACCAAGTATGATTTTCAAAATTAGGTTTTCAGATAAATTTAATTGTCCCCATAGCTTTAATTTTTCACACTGAACTGAGTATAGGTGTAAATGTATAATCCTTGATTAATTATAAAATGGTAGCTTAAGCATCCATACTTACAGTTTGATATGTCAAAAACTTGCTGCAAAATCTAATTAATCTATATATTTATTATATTAGTTTTACAAGCTTGCTAAATGTTAATAGCATACCTTCGTCAATGAGACCCTTCAGTGCCCATAAATCACCCATGATTGGCCCTCCACCTCCTGCAAATATTGACAGAAACACCACACGATAAATAAAGATCACATTAAAACAAAGATAAATGGGCATTACATTGAGGTCATATAAAACAGAACCGCAGAAACAAGTAAAAAATTTAACAGATGCTGGTATCATTAATATTTATCAATCTCAACACCATCTAGCATTTCTCCATCCTGTGTATACTAGAATTTTCTTTAATTTTGCTGTAGATTTATGTATTTGTGATTTCCATTTAAGAAGCACTTATAACACGTTCCCAAGGTGCGTTTATATTGACTAGTATAATTTTGGAAAATTAAGATGTAAAGAAGAGGATGAGATGCAAATAGATTTTATCACTCTTTTAATACACAAACTGCAACTTGCACATGCTAATTGTGGTTCAAATGTCTATCAAGCAAATTGTTAGTGGCCTTGTCTCCAAGATCGAATGAGCCATACAATGCCATAATAACAGAACTTGACATAAACAGATTTAGGAATACGAATTGCTACAAAACAACAAGCAAACAGCATTTGTATCAGTTTGAAAAATACAAATCCAACAAATATGACTTCGTTTTTTGACTCCTACCCTATTTACCTAAGATGAAACATCATGACCTTTCTTGAGAAACCGTTCATCATAACTACCTACGCGACAAAGTTTTTAAGTTTGTTCAACCCATGCATGCTGTTTGTTGGCCTTTGGCCAAACAGATTTAATACAAACCAAACTAATAACTGTTTATAATCATTTCTTGCCTTATAACTACCGACCCTAGTTTGAATAAAAGTTACAAGTCAATTGTGTAATTATAAGAAAGTCACAGTTATGAATCAGTTATGTATTTATAATTATTTAAAGGGTCTTAGTGTAGAGTTTGAAATACAGAAACTGAACTGGACGTAGGGTTGTGGCATTCTAAGTAAATGACGTGTCGGTCTCTCGCAATCGTTATATCTGCCAATCATTGTAAACAGATTTAAAGGTAACGAACCCTAAACCATTTATTGAAGAATTTGTTTGTTTTGTATCCAATTGTGCTTGTCTACCAATCCTGGGGCGGCAAATTTTTACATATGCAGTTGAGTTATCAAAACAAAAAAAAATACATTCTTCTATATGATATAACTTTATTTAAGTTCAGATTCTCATTTGTCACCTCAATTACATATTTTAACATGATATACTTAGACTTTGACTTGTGTGATCCCGATTTTGACTTCAACTGTGTGATCCCCTGGAACAAGCTTGAGTTTAAGAGAAGAAAAGAAAAAAGGGAAGAGAAAAGAAAAGAAATATTGTTTTCTTTATTTGTCTTCTTGCGTTGAAAAGAATGAGGTATATTGTTCTAAACAGATCAAGTTAAAGAGAAAGGAAGAAGTTGGCATATACGAGGTTGGAAATCCTGGACACATGCCAAAGCAATCATCTACCTTTCCTTTTATAAAAGCAGAAAATGATCATACTCTTTTTGATTGTCCTCTTCTGGTCTTGATGAATATGCAGAAAAAATGATGGATGCAATAGATTGAAACTCTGTTACATATTTGACTACGTCTTAAGAGCTTCATTTTTTTTTCTTGAAGTGAAATAAATAATTTTGTGACGGTAATTTCGGGTGGATTGTAAAATTTATTACATCTAATTATAAGATACATGCTCGTTGATCTTGATCTGGAACGTAGATTAGCCCAATTTTTTAGAAGATATAGCTATATTGTAGTTATTTACACAGGATGGCTTAATTGTAATTTCCATAGACTTATCTCACCTCTTCCACCGTATACAAGCAATCGCTTCTCAACCATAGTAGCTGTATGGCCACACCGTGGTGGTGGCAATGTTCCTGAAACCGCCAACTCAGTCCACTCCAATGACACTGTTCAAAAAGCATAAATTAAATATCTCAATGTGTTGATATAATATATAATAATTATAGTAATAACACTAACTAAAAGAAAAAGGATAAGATTTCAAAGGCAAAATCTTTACTTGTATCCAAAACAAATACATCAGATAACCACTTTTTACCATCCCATCCGCCATACCTATAGATAAGCATTTAAGGTACGTGTATTATTGTGTCATGTAAATCAAAGAAGACTAAGGAGAGATTAGGGAAAATAATGTGAAACATTTCTGACATTACTATTTTTTGATTCCCAATAGCTGAAGAAGCTGCAAAATCTCTTGGTGAAGGCAAGTCACCAAAACTGGTAAGCTCGGACCATTGCCATATATCTGAAAAATAAAATTAAATTCCAACAAAATTCCAATCAAGAAATTTACAAATTATAGTAGATGAGTAAAAAGTATTAAGATTAAAGGGGTTCACCAGTATCCAGGACCCAAAAGTCTCCCAACCTGCAGGTTGAGTATCTTTATCAGTAATAGCTAAGTAGTAAGGATATTGGCTGAATTTTTTTTCCATTTTTTTTCTGTTTTTGTAGTTCAAACAATTTATCAAATAAAGGTTGATAGTTGAACACCTCTTGGTACCAAGTCTCCCGCCAAAAACAAACATATGGCAGTCGATTGCAATGGCAATATGAAATGCTCGAGGACTAGGTGCCGTTTGCCCTTCTGAACCACTACCAGTGCATTCAGGCTGAAACCATAGCTTATTGTCTACAAAAATTTTAAAAAAGATATTTAGAACAAATTACTATGAATAAATGAATTTCATAACTCAATTCCACACAAAAGGATTTTACAATAAGATGTAGCTTTTCAGTTCCAATACTACTAAAAGCGAAGTAATAGTGACCAAAGAAGTCCCACTAATGAAAGCTGTAATTGTAACATATCAAGTCACAATGACAACAAACTTGTAATCCAATAATCAAAATTAAAGCACTATGTCATGGAATTATCTCTACTCAGTCTTCCTTATGGAACCTAGTCCCTACTAAGTTCAGCCTTCCCCTTTTCGTGATTCTCGCAGTATTTCGTAACTGCTTACAGCGGAGCATAAGATTATGCGAACACAAGAACATTTTGTATTGCTTCGAGAGCACTTTACATAGGGAGAACACTTTACAAAGCAATCACAAGGTATTCTAGAGTACCTTTGGTGGTCCTTTTGTGGTGTCTTGGCCAAATGAACCATATAAATACCTATCAACATAACTCTAGGATCCTCCTTGGACATATCCAACCTTTCCATGGTGTTTCCATATCTTTCCAGGAATTTCTCCATAAATCTTTATGAAGAAATTTAGAATTTACCACCAAAACCCTTCGATTCAAGATTGATCTGGAATTCAAAATCTCAACAGTCTCCAAGCCTTTTGAATTTTTGGTCCATATCTTAGAAAGAACATAACAATTAGCTAAAGAACCTAACATCTTTCCACCATCAATACCCTATAGCATTCTTCCAAAAAACATTTGCCTGCCTAATTTTGGTCTGAGAATCTTTTCACCATTGATCATACAAAAGCAACATGTGACGTGTGCGCTACTATCCAAAACAAAATAGGTATGTGCATATGCAAGAAGGTCTCGTTAGAATGAGTCGATACAATGGAAGATCCCCTATGTATATATAAGAATGAAAATGGAATAGAAAGATGTAACAAACTTTAACAAATAACTAAAAAAATAATATTTGGATTTAAGCTCTAATATGTCTCCACAAGTTGACATACAATATGTATGAGGGTCATAGCATAAATATCTATAATGATCAGAGCATAAACAAGAAGTGAATTTAGGTGAGAGTTTATCTGCTCGAGTGTCACCAAGAAACACATAGCACAAACACCCAAAAGTACGTAAGATGAAATAATCAGGATGTGAAGGCCAAACAAAACCTTACAGAAAGATGAACTATAAAACTAGTAAGGGCAATCAATTGATGAGAAAAGCAACAGCGCCATGTGCATCATACTCAAACTTCTTCAGTAGACGAGCATGAAACAATAATGAGGTTTTCAACAATAGGTTTAAAGTGTCTAAAGGTATTGACTGCTTAAGAGTGGATGATCGTTACATCAAAGTAAAGCAACCGAAATTGTCAATAAAGGTGATGAAATGGTGGTACCTGACAACGGAAGCAGTTCCCATGTATCACAATTGCATGATATGCAAAAGCACGGTAGAATGAGTAAAATAAGAATGAAATGTCTATCTAATGGTCAAATTCACCCACAACAAAGTCGCCTTCCTCAACTATTACCACGATATTGGTTGAAAGTAGCGAGGCCTAAATGTACAAATCGAAAGAGACAAAAAGATGGTTTGTATCCGGGTTTTCACAAATCGGACAAGTAATGGAAGCATCCTTCTCGTTCGTTTGATTTTAATGTTGTAGTCTCACATTTATGACACCAATTCTTCTCTAAAATCATAGATTGTTGCACTAATTTGACCGAGGAACAAACAAGCAAGCAAACGAACAAACATACCTCAAGAAATTCCACTCATATAGTAGTGTCTAGGGGTTTGGTGAAGGCAAACCTTACCTTTATTTCATGGGATAAAGAGACCCCAACTGATGAATAATTTAGTAGTTCAGCCGATAACAATTGTTGTTGAAGAGTCTTGATTGAAGTAGGTGTTTTTACTAGATTGTATTGTGTTATAGACTTAAAGATTATTTGATGTTTAACCTTGATACTATCTTCTGCTGTTATGATCTTCTATCTACTTTTGGAAGAAATAACCAAATAATTTCTGTTTCATGTTCAATGATATGACCAAATCTGATTGCTGATTAACTAGTCAAGAAAAGAACCAATAAAACTTGAAGAAACAACCAGAAAAATTAGAGAACAGTTGCCGGAAAGTTACTGTTGGAAGGTAATCAGGCAAAAACATAGCTCTGATATCGTAAAGCGAAACAAATATAAATACCACTAGAATCAATCAATACAATAGAAGATCTATATATGTAGGAGTGGAAAATGAAACAGAGATGCAACAAACCCTAACAACTAACTAAAAAGTAACTGCCTAACATAAATTCCAACATATATAGCAGCAATACACACTAATTATTGCCTACCTACAGTCACATGCTGACTGAAAAAATCTACATTCCTAACTTTTGTCTACTAACTGCCATGGATTTCTCTTTTCACCATTGATTATACAAAAGCAGCATGCTAATCGATGCCCTTACAGTTGTAATAGTATATTGTGTATAAAATAAAATACCACCTAGCAGCACTGCCTACTTACAATAACAAAATTTACAGAACCGATTCACTCATTCACAACTGACAGTTGACAATCGGCACGATAATAACCACAAACACAAAAAACGAAAACTAATAGACTGATATTATCTCAAACTTCGGTAAACTGATACAATAACATTAACAATCAAACAAAGCGATACCGATGTCATATACAGAGATGTCATTGAGGAACTTCTTATCGACCAGACCACCAAACACCACGATCTTCGACTTTCCGATGTTGACCGCGGTGTGACCACTGCAATCGCACCATCAAATAGCACAAATCAGTACAAAATTCATCCGAAAATGATGGAAAACGTTTAGGTTAGAGGAATTGGGGGAGAAATTGATCGTGTTACCTTCGAGGTTGAGGAAGTGGTCCGGTGAAATCGGCCGGTGAAGCTTGAATCCAGTAATGCATAGCTGTGTTGGAGATGCAAAACGATGAAGAATCAGAGGTTTACGATACAGTGGAATGTTGATTCTCTATATGAAATCGGAGTAGAACCAATGTTCTCAGAACGGATCGGACGTCGAACCGGACGGCTTACTGGTTTGGTGGTCGGACCGGTCGGACCGGTCGGACCGGATGGACCGGATTTAACTATATTTTAATTATATTTATATATATAATTAAATATAAGTAATTTATATATGATTTATACATATATTTTATAGTTATACATAAAACTTAACTATATTTGTATATACAAAGTACTAATTTATGGTTTAACACCCCGTTTTTACCCACTAAAATCAAAAAAAAAAAAAAAAAAAAATGCGAAAACCGGTCGGAACCGGCCCGGTTCGCCGGTCCAACCGGTGACTCGGTTCGAACCGGCCGGTTCAACTGCACAAAAACGATCCACCCCGGACCGGACCGGACCAGGCCCCGAATCGCGGTCCGACCGGTCGGACCGGCCGGTCCGATCCGGTCCTAACAACATTGAGTAGAACAGATGTATAGATTTTGCTTTTGATATTTGATGATTTGGTTTAGATGTAATAGTTGTAAGTTACTATTTAGTAAGGGCCAAAGGGTAATTAACAAGTTTTAATTTAAAAAAAAAAAAAAAAAAAAAAAAAAAAGACGTACCTGATGTACGAAGCTCCCACTTTACGCAGGGTCCGGGGAGGAGCCGGATCGCGAAGCGATCTGATTTTTAATATAATTTTAACTTACTTAAGTTTAAAAAGTATTACACTTAACTAGTTAAGTCATTTGATTTTTATGTTTTTTTAAATGTTTTAATATAATTTTTAGTTTGTTTTTCTTTTTGTTTTAGTTATGAAATATACTTTCTCTTTTTTGTTGGACGTGACGTGATAATGTGAATTTTAGGAAGTTTATATACTTTTTTAATATAAATAACGTGTTTTTTTAATTTTTTTAAAATAATTACATATATTTGATATCCCGACCCGGTGACCCACACATCTTGTTCTCCGTTTATTTCTTGACTCGAAATAAATCAATGACGACTCAATTTGATGGTTTATTTATCTAATTTGGACGAAATATGCATGACTGTCCTAATTGAAACACTTTTAAAACTTGATTAGTATTTTATAACATTTTTCAAATTACTAATAGGTTTTTTAACACTTTGCAAATCGTACATCGGACAAGAGATATGTTAGATTTTATAATGAGTAGCCGTCTCAAATAGCATAGATACGTTTTAGAGACACATTGAACGAGAATAAGAGAGAACCTTGTATTTAAACGTGCTCAAATGGGTACAGTTTAAGAATTGGTGATGTTTAATTAAGAAATATTCACCCTGACAAACTAAAAAAAGAGTTGATGGCACTTTGTTAGGAAAACAAACAATATTGATTTGTATTTAATGACGGGTATTACAACATTAATCTTTCTGGTCTAAAAGCAACATATTATGTATACTATTAAATGTATATGTCAGTTCCTCCGTGTCTCTTTTTAGTTTTTTAGTTGGCTACCAATCTTTGAAAACTTACAAAAATGGCTCACTTCACTTTGTTATTATTCAACTAAGTTTTTCTTTGAAATATGTGGATTTTGATTATATTGATGTTTCCTTGTGCTCTACGACTGACATCTTTTCAAAATGGTCGGTTAAATGATGTTAGAGATTTGAAGGATGAAACACGAATAAAGACGACGAGTTAGTCGAATGGGATTAGCCACCGTTAATTACACTTGAATGGTTTGGTAAATTGTTGTTCACCGATCATGATTAAAGACGAGGAGGAAGATCCGAATCTTGGACGAGAAATATAATCACTATGTTACAAAAGAACCCCCGCGGCAACACGCAGGGTTCGAAATCTAGTTATAGTTTACAAAGCTAATTTTACCTTCAAAACCTTCAGCACATAAACTAGTCTGGCGACATGCTATTATTGGAGGAAGAGGTATAGGGCGGGGATTACATGATTCTTCCCTGATTCATCTTGATTATGCAAAATCAAGATCAGATAAAATGATGAAAGAAATTGAAAATTAATGAGTTTTTTAATAGTTAGATGCGACGCATATTGTGATGTCTCGCGCGACGAAACCAGTAGCGGCACATGTTATGTCTAAAATCGGAAGGCAAGAAAATGTGCACATAAAAAAGAACAAACACAGGTTTTGCGGCCGAAGTGAAAAATCAAAACCATCACTGTAGTATTTACTGATAACTAATACAAGATATATCTTAAGACGTTAATGTACATTGCCAATAGAATAACACATATTGTAACACCCCAACCCGATGAGGCTGACGTGTCACTATTACAGATATCAAATCAAAAACCAAATCCATGATATTAAAGAGACGGTCAGAAGAATAAACTCAAACAAATCAAATAATCCGAAGGAACCTAATTAAGGTGTTCATTACATAAATTAAAGCAAAAGATAATCTTGATCTTCAATTCACTCTTCACTGATTTCCCGGGTTACCCTGGTTACCTATAATTAAATAAGAAAAACACCACAAAAGAAAATACGGCTGAGCCAAAAGTTGCTCAGTGACGGAAAGAACAATAGTAGTGATACGAAGCATAAAATACTGACATCTGATACTGAACTGATCATATGATGTTGAAAACAGAAATCTAATTATAAACATATAATACTGATACAAAACTGAACATGTAATGTCAATACTGAACTGATCTACACGACGAGCATACACAAATAAAATAAGTCGTGTAAAATAGGAAGTACCCAAAGCCAGAACTGAACCGATAGGTCCATAGCTAGCTAGACTATGCACTAATGAGATGGTGTGTGGGCGTACACACATGACTCCATCCCCCGGAACTAAACTGACCTGAACTGAACTAGGATCGATCAATCCGCCTCCTAAATAAATGTGGCCAAAGTACTACTTGAGTACTAACGTGTTAATGGAGACGCCGTGAACTATTTATAAACACCGTCACGAAAAGTGTCATATCATTGACGCCACAATGACATGTCAGACAAGCTCGGGTAACAGAGTGTTAAATCAAATAGTAGTATAGCTATCAACATATAACGTATCAATAAAATATTTATGGGAACATGCAATAATGAGCACAAATTTATAAAATATATATTGCATGCTACAGGTCTCAATAAGTAACACTAATGAGTCGAAAGAGTCAGAGCATAACTAAATAAATAATTATAGACGACTAGTAAAATGTTGAAGGCCAAACGAGTCATATCAACGAAAGCGATGACAAAATACTAAAGGTATCAAATATCCGTACTACAAAGTAACGGAAGAATAGAATTTATTCTAAAACAAAAAAATGACCAATAATCCGTACCTCAATAAGCAAATAAAATCAACGAGTCACGTTGTCACTAAGTCCTTTAAATATCTGCGTTTTAAACATCTTGAATGAGATTTATGACACTTACATTGCGTCGTCTTATTAGTTAGTAAACGTTCCGGCGACGGATGCTTTATAATTTTTTATTAATGCATAACTCCTGTACAACCAGGTTTTGTTTAAATGAATCTCAAAGCATTGGCTCACTAGACCTTTAATTATTTCAACCTATGAAGTTCAATTGTTCATCCTTATTTATTTTCAAAACTAAGTTTGGTGGTCAAAATCTTCAATTGGAGTATGAAGTTCAATTGTTTATCAAAGAACTCCAAATTAACATATGTGACATAGCTATATGATTAGTATTAGTGACCAACAGAGAGCATTCCATTAACATGGATGCAATTCAAGGATTGAGTTTAATGGTTATTAGTAAGAGAAACAAACAAGCATGTCTTTCAATTCAATCCACTTGGTTAGTAAATTCGAGTTATATTTTAGTCACCGGAACCAAAACTATATTCAAACGGAATATACTAACGCTTATGTCGGAATGGGTCAATTGACAGAATAGATTTGTTACCTGTACCGGAACAATTTGAGGGCTGAGATAACACTAGATGGTCGCAGATGGTGGTGTAACCGGCTGGTCGCGAATCAAAGATAAATCAGAAGAGTCAACCACCCTTGATTTCCAACTGTGGCTCGCGGTCCTCGTCGGTTGTAGACAGTGGTACGTCGACAACAACTAACAAGTGACGGACATATCTAATGGTGACGGAGTGATTTGATGGTGTTTCTAGCAGGTTAGAAATCGTAGCAGCAAGTTCCAATCGCCGGCGGAACTCAAACAGAACAACTAAGTCGGGAGTACCGCGAGGTAGTTGTGGCTTCGTGAGGTACGACTCGAGGGCAGATCGAACTATAAAGCGTTGGATCAGAAGTCGGTTGAAGCAAAGAATAAACATCGCCATCTTCTCGGGAGTTTGCTGGAGGAGATAGGGGTGCTCGAAGAAGATGAAAACCAAGTCAAAAAGAATTAGCGATTCGGGTTCGGATCTTGACTAGGCATGTAAATGAACCGAACGTTCATGAACTGTTCATGAACTGTTCGGCGGGAAGTTCGTTTATGTTCGTTTATTTAGGAAGTGAACGAACATGAACAAAAAATTCGTGTTCGTTTAATTAAACGAACAAACATGAACACATGCCTTGTTCGTTCATTTACGTTCATGAACATTCGTTTATGTTCGTTCATTTACGTTCGTTTATGTTTGTTTATTTATGTTCGTTTATTTATATATATTAATATATTAATAAAAGGGTATTATGTGTTTGAAAGATTTGATCTGCCCAAGATACATATTAAATTGATGTGGCTAGTGTAATATGATCCAAGTCGGGTCATACCCAATAACAAGCTTGTCAAACACCAATAGATAATTTATTTGTGGATAAGATCAAACAAATAAATAATGACACCAATTTAGAAAATGGACTTCTAAATTATTGCTTATGCAAATGAACATTATTATGTGAATAATTGTTCATGAGATATTATTTGTTTTCATTATTTAGTATTACTAAATAATAACAAATAAAGGGATGTTTGATTTATAAAGTTTATAAAACTAGTTATAAACTTTATAAACTTGAAATTAGTATGTGTTTTAATTGTGTTTAAGAGGTAAAATGGTGGGACCATTTTTTTCTTTTAAAATCACGGCAGCCCACAAGGGCATTAAGTGCAATAAAGCTTGTCTTGTAAAAAGCAAAAGACACACATGCTTACTTTACCCAACACATTCCATTATTCCCTTATGCATACAAGCATTATCTTTCTTCTCTCTAGTCTCTCTAACTCACGGATTCAAACAAGGAGAAGAAGAACAAAATTTTCAGATTCAAAAGGATTGAAGAGCTGAAAATTTTCAGCTTTCAAAAACGTTTTTGATAGCTACAAGTTGGTGTCCAAGTATCCTAGCATTCAAAGGGTGTTTGAAGAGGCTTGGGGTATGCTATCTTGAGAGCTTCTACCTTGAAGTTTAGCCACAAGAACTCATCTCTTTCACCTCCTAAATCACGAATTTTTGCAGCTACAAAGGTTGTAGTTCTTTCATCTTTTATTGTATGCATTGTATATGTAGATCCATGGCTTGGGGTTATTATAAAATGGGTTTTATAATCAGATCTTAACATGTTTTTAAATCTTATATTCCGCTGCGTTTTTCATATAATCAAGATATATGAAGCTTTGATAAACATGTTAAACCCCATCAATGGCATCAAGAGCCACTTATACATATGCATACATGTATTACACCTTGTGTTTCATTTTGGACAGCACCAAACCGTGAGTTTAGGGGCTGTTTTGGTGCCCCCTTTTGATGTTTTAAAGATACTATATTATGCATATTAGGATCTTTAAAACTCTAGTTTATAAGATAATTGTTTGCATGGACTAAACCCATTAGTTCTTGGTTTGTGTTGGCCAAAAACATGGGTTTAAGGGGCTGCCAAAAATCGACCACTCATGTATGTTTGAATATGTTGTTGTTGATTATGCATAACAAAGCCTAGACCGTTTGGATTGAATGATTGGTTGTCATGTTATATTCATTTAGGCATGTAATAATTTATTTTGTTTCAAGTCTAGTCTTGTAATTTATTTATTCATATGGTTTGTAATAAATAGATTAGGAGTTTATCTTTACTAGAAAAATGTATTAGGATACATATCTTGTAAGGAAGCTCAAGATCAAGACTTGAAGAAAAGATGGACAAAGAGAATTCTTGAAGATATGGTTTCAAGTGGGAGTCTCTTTGGTCAACCATGTGTCATGATTCTAAACCCTTAGGATATGACCATTTGACACACTTGTTTTGGCTAAACAAGTGTGATCAACTTAGTATGCTTTGTTATGCATATATGACTTGTTTTGTTTATGTTTGGTTGAATGCATATGATGATGTTTGTTTTGAATATTTGGATGTGATTAACAAACCTCAACTAAAACAAACAATAAACAAGTAATTGGTTCTCAAATCATTAAGCATAAGTAGAATGGTTCTATAAAAGGAATTAATGGTTTACAAAATAAAATGGGTTTTATTTAAAAAGAACCAATAGGGTACCATATGGTTGAATGCATACAATCATATGATACATAGACTTTTCTAAACAAGAATTGTCAAATTATAAATCCCTTTTGAAAAACAAGTTAAACACCATCCTTTTACACAACACTTAGGTTACTTGCTAACTCTTAGTGGGATAAAGGTCACCTAACCACTTTGAGGGAACTTGTAACTTGAGGTGAGAATACCATGTTTGTGGGATAAAGGTCACCTAACCACTTATATAGTAAACTCACACGTGTGTGTAAGTAGGACGACTTGATTTGTAAAATATATTGAATGGATCACCTAAAATATATTTTATAAAAGGTGTTGATGGGATAAACATGCCGTTATAAACATGAGATGTTCAAACGATCCCATACCACTAGAAGTTACAATAGGTTGTAATTGTCATTTATGACTACCTTGTTTATTTAAATAATGGGATAAAGGTCACCTAACCAATATTTAAATATAACGTTGGATTCTAAAATTTTATTTATTAATGATCTATGAGACATAAAGGGTATTGATAAATAAAATATAATTAAATCAACGATTACTAATGGAACTTTGTAAAATCTTGTAGATGGCCGACAACAACAACACTAATAATGATGTACCAAACCAAAACAACCAATCCCTAAGGGCGATCCTTCAAAGGGATCGTCTAACACCTAACAATTTCATGGATTGGTACCGCAACTTGAGAATTGTTCTCAAACAAGAAAAGCGGGCCTACATCCTTGATGACCCCATCCCCGATGAACCTGACGAGGAAGATGTGGAAGCGTATAATGATTGGGTTAGATATGTGGAAGACTCCGTCCAAGTCTCTTGCCTAATGTTAGCAAGTATGACACCCGAACTCCAAAAGGAGTATGAGCTCCATGCAGCTTATGACATGATCACTCAGTTGCGGGAAACGTTCCAGCAACAAGCTAGAGTGGAGCGCTACGAAACGGTTCAAGCGCTTAATGCATGTCGGATGGAGGAATCCCAATCAGTTTCATCTTATGTTCTTAAGATGAAAAGCCACATCGACCGCCTTGAAAGGCTGAACTGTCTCGTCTCAAAAGAGTTAGCCACGGATTTGATCCTTAATGGCCTAACTAAAAGGTTTGAGGCATTCGTCATGAACTACAACATGAACGGATGGGACAAGAGCATAAATGAACTTCATTCTATGCTCAAATCAGCTGAGGCGGGAATGGGTAAGAAGGTTTTACCCGTTCTCACCATAAGTGAAGGTGGTAAAAAGAGAAAGTCTCTACCCCCTCCTAAGGCAACTGTTGCCAAAGGAAAGGGTCAAGTTTGGGGAAAGGGGAAGAAGGCTGTTAGGGCGCAACCTCCAAAGCCTAAGGAGAAGAAGCAAAAGGTTGCCGTGAACGACCCATGCTTCAAATGTGGTGAGATAGGGCATTGGATGAGAAATTGTCCAGTCTATCTCAAAGAGTTGAGAGAAAAGAGGGATGCGGGGCAAACCTCAGGTATAATTTACATGATACATGTTGAGCTGAATGTTATTTCTTCTAACACATGGGTATTAGATACCGGATGTGGAACTCACATTTGTAATTTGTTGCAGGGGTTCAGAAGAAATGAACATTATGATAAAGGGGAAATAAGTCTCTTCATGGGCAATGGTGCAAAGGTTCATGTGGAAGCCCAAGGAGACTACATTTTGAAGCTTCCAAGTGGTTTGGAAGTTATTTTAAGTAATGTATTATATGCTCCTAGCTTGACTAGGAACATAATTTCTGTTTCCCGTTTAAGACAATATGGCTATGATTTCAAGTTTGTTGACAATGATATTCATGTTTCTTTAAATCATGTATTTTATTTTAAAGCTATACCTTGTAATGGCATTTATGAATTGGTTCATGAAAACACAACATATGATAGCTCAATATACCAAGCAACCACCAAAAGACTCAAATTGGATTTGAGTGATACCTACCTTTGGCATTGTCGTCTTGGTCATATAAACAAGAAACGCATACAAACACTTCAAAAGAACGGTCTTTTAAAAACAAATGAATGTGATTCATTTGATGTATGTGAATCTTGTTTACAAGGAAAAATGACTAAGACACCCTTTAGTGGAACTAACGAAAGGGCAAAAGATTTATTAGGCATCATACATTCGGATGTATGTGGTCCATTTAAGCCAATGACTAGGAATGGTGAAAGATACTTCATTACCTTTACCGACGATTATAGTCGCTATGGGTATGTGTACTTAATAAGACACAAAGATGAAGCTTTTGAAATGTTCAAAATCTTCAAGAATGAAGTAGAAAATCAACTCAACAAATCAATTAAAGTTCTCCGTACCGATAGAGGCGGTGAATACCTAAGTGATGTTTTTCAAGATCATCTTAGGAGTTGTGGGATTGTCTCACAACTCACTCCACCTGGAACACCACAACATAATGGTGTGTCTGAGAGGAGGAATCGAACTCTATTAGATATGGTTCGATCTATGATGGCTAGAAGCACATTGCCTCTATCATTTTGGGGTTTCGCTTTGCTCTCCGCGGCCCGTATTTTGAATATGGCCCCAACCAAAAAGGTGGAAAAGACACCTTTTGAGATATGGCATGGAAGAGTTCCATCCCTATCATACTTAAGGGTTTGGGGTTGTGAAGCTTATGTTAAGACTCCCACCCCAAACAAATTGGATGTCCGATCCACCAAGTGTATCTTTGTTGGATATCCTAGAGATTCTATGGGATATTATTTCTATGATCCACTGGAATAAAAGGTGTTTGTTGCCAGAAAGGGTGAGTTCTTAGAAACAAAGTTCCTTATGGAAGGAACTGGCAGTAGAACAGTGGACCTTGAGGAGGATCAAGATTCACAACCCGATGCACGTTTGGTTGAAACTAGCACTCAACATGAAGATGTTGAGAATGATCAAGGGGTTGATCAATACACACAAAGCGTTCGCAGAAGTGGTAGAACTAGTAATCCACCTGAAAGATACGGATTTTTCATGGATGGATGCTACGTGGTAGATTCAGATGAACCAACCACATATCATGATGCAGTGTCCAATTTGGATTGTGACAAATGGCTTGAAGCCATGAACGTTGAGATGCAATCCATGTATGATAATCAAGTTTGGGAACTTGTCATACCACCTCTTAATTCCAAAGTAGTTGGAAGTAAGTGGGTTTTCAAGAAGAAAACCGATATGCATGGAAACTTGGATACTTACAAAGCTAGACTTGTAGCAAAGGGTTTCACTCAAACTCAAGGGGTTGATTATGATGAAACCTTCTCACCTGTTGCAATGCTAAAGTCTATAAGGATACTGTTTGCCATAGCTGCTCATTATGATTATGAGATTTGGCAAATGGATGTCAAAACCGCTTTCCTAAATGGATATCTTGAGGAAGATGTCTATATGGTTCAGCCTGAAGGTTTTGTCGATCCAAAACATCCTGATAAAGTATGCAAGTTAAAGAAATCAATCTATGGATTGAAGCAAGCATCAAGAAGCTGGAATCACCGTTTTGATGAGGAGATAAAGAAATTTGGCTTCATCAAAAACGCTGATGAGGCTTGTGTGTATAAGAAGGCTAGTGGGAGCATAATAACCTTCCTAGTATTGTATGTTGATGACATACTGCTATTTGGAAACGACATCCCAACCTTGGAAGGTGTAAAAACCTGGCTTGGAAGTTGTTTTTCCATCAAGGATCTTGGTGAAGCTGCCTATATTCTGGGAATAAAGATCTATAGGGATAGATCAAGGCGGCTGATTGGTTTGAATCAAAGTGCATACATTGACAAAATCTTGAAAAGGTTCAAGATGGAAAACTCTAAGAAAGGTAGTGTACCTATTCAAAGAGGGACAATATTGAGTACGACTCAATGTCCAAGCTCAAAGGAGGAGCAAAATAGAATGAAGGCAATCCCGTATGCATCTGCTATAGGATCCATCATGTATGCAATGATATGCACTAGACCAGACGTGTCATGCGCTTTAAGCATGACAAGTAGATACCAGCAAAATCCTGGTGATAGTCATTGGATGGCTGTCAAGAACATTCTGAAGTACCTAAGGAGGACCAAGGATATGTTCTTGATCTACGGGTCTGGTGAAGAGGATCTGGTTGTAAGAGGTTACACGGATGCGAGTTTCCAAACCGATCGAGATGATTCACGATCTCAATCGGGGTACATCTTTATTCTGAATGGCGGAGCTGTTTCTTGGAAAAGCTCAAAGCAAGAAGTCGTAGCATTGTCCACTACAGAGTCTGAATACGTCGCCGCTTTAATGGCAGCACAGGAAGCTGCATGGCTGAAGAAATTCATAGCCGATCTAGGGGTAGTCCCCTCCATTCAGGATCCCCTAGAGATCTTTTGTGACAACGAGGGTGCGATTGCTCAAATCAAAGAACCTCGTGCTCATCAAAAGACTCGGCACATTGAACGGAGATTCAACTACATAAGGGATGAAGTTGAAAAAGGAAAGATATGTATTCGCAAAGTCCACACTGATAAAAACATTGCAGATCCACTCACAAAGCTTCTTGAAAGGGCAAAGCATGAAGGCCATGCTTGTGCCATGGGACTTAGATATTCAAGTGACTGGGTTTGATGTTGTATTTTGTATTTAGATATTAGAACTTATGTTATTTGACTTAATTATATGATAATTATTATCATTTGTTCTTCTATTTTAGCATGTTTAAATCCGTGAATAAATAAGTTATTCTAAACGTCCGTAGTCGATCATACTTGTGGGAACAATTATGAATGTAAGACTATAATGAAATTGGATTGGTTGATATTCATAAGGTATGAATATAAAGCAAGAGGTTGCTACCAAGGTTCATTGATATCTATGGGATATAGATATTGGACTGACCCGCTCTCAATTATTTCTGCATGGAATCTTTGTGATTAGTCATAAGAGATATTGAGTAAAGGCGAATATCATTGTATCCTCAGACCTGAGATACATATTGGGTCTTGATATTCACCAAGTATTGTACTTTGACTTAGTACTTTGCTGTTCTGAAAAATTGGCAGTACATAAGGCTAAGTTCAGGTATGATATGAGGTGATTGTGAGAGACGTATGTAGTCAAGATGGAATTTGTTCCTCTTATTCGTTGAAAGTAAGATGTCTAAGGCCTATTAAAGTTAAATCATCAGAGAATGACAATTCTGTGTCTCTTGGATTTAACATGACATCTGCAACAAAAGGATAGATGATTGATTCACCTAAATCATATTCAAGTAAGGTACTTGGAAGGGATGATGTTATTGAATGGCACTTAGTCATATACATTAGGGGTAGCAAACCGTTGCTAGGCGTTATTTGCTGCTTGCATCAATTTTCTATGAATCTTGTGCAAGTGGGAGATTGAAAGATTTGATCTGCCCAAGATACATATTAAATTGATGTGGCTAGTGTAATATGATCCAAGTCGGGTCATACCCAATAACAAGCTTGTCAAACACCAATAGATAATTTATTTGTGGATAAGATCAAACAAATAAATAATGACACCAATTTAGAAAATGGACTTCTAAATTATTGCTTATGCAAATGAACATTATTATGTGAATAATTGTTCATGAGATATTATTTGTTTTCATTATTTAGTATTACTAAATAATAACAAATAAAGGGATGTTTGATTTATAAAGTTTATAAAACTAGTTATAAACTTTATAAACTTGAAATTAGTATGTGTTTTAATTGTGTTTAAGAGGTAAAATGGTGGGACCATTTTTTTCTTTTAAAATCACGGCAGCCCACAAGGGCATTAAGTGCAATAAAGCTTGTCTTGTAAAAAGCAAAAGACACACATGCTTACTTTACCCAACACATTCCATTATTCCCTTATGCATACAAGCATTATCTTTCTTCTCTCTAGTCTCTCTAACTCACGGATTCAAACAAGGAGAAGAAGAACAAAATTTTCAGATTCAAAAGGATTGAAGAGCTGAAAATTTTCAGCTTTCAAAAACGTTTTTGATAGCTACAAGTTGGTGTCCAAGTATCCTAGCATTCAAAGGGTGTTTGAAGAGGCTTGGGGTATGCTATCTTGAGAGCTTCTACCTTGAAGTTTAGCCACAAGAACTCATCTCTTTCACCTCCTAAATCACGAATTTTTGCAGCTACAAAGGTTGTAGTTCTTTCATCTTTTATTGTATGCATTGTATATGTAGATCCATGGCTTGGGGTTATTATAAAATGGGTTTTATAATCAGATCTTAACATGTTTTTAAATCTTATATTCCGCTGCGTTTTTCATATAATCAAGATATATGAAGCTTTGATAAACATGTTAAACCCCATCAGTGTTAACATTTGAAACGTCAGTGTATTAAGTTATACAAGAAACCTATAAGTTTAGTAAGATTTTAATTTCCACTAATACACCTAAAAATTCCAAAATGATCATTTAAGTTTTTTTTTGTTCAGTTTTGTTTGTTTATTATGGTTCATTTATGTTCGTTTATTATTGTTCATTTGTGTTCGTTTATGTTCGGGAAATGTTCATTTAGCTTCTCAACGAACAAACATGAACGAACTTTCTTAATGAACAAACATGAACAAAAAAACGTGTTCGATAATGTGTTCGTGTTCGATAAAAGTTAAATGAACGAACACGAACATGCTGATGTTCGTGTTCGTTCGGTTCATTTACAGGCCTAATCTTGACTTTTGAGTTTGTGTACCTGAATATAAAGTTGTGGGTCATAGCCCACGTGATTCCCTTTTCTTTTTATTAAATATTACTTATATGTTATTATGCTTATTATTATTAGTTTTATTATTAATATTAGTTTTATTTTCATACGGGTATTATAATTCTTACCCCCTTAAAATAATTTCGACCTCGAAATTGCTAGGTACGAATAATTAAAAGGAGTTATAACATAACATATATATAGAGTGGTAACTCTTAACATGCGAACAAAATATCTAATACTTATTAAGACAGGAAAACATAACGGATGTGATAAACATGTAACTGATTGTTGGTCTGATAACAGGAATCGGAGAACTTGATACCCTCAAAATTTAGAGTCAAACCAGATCAAAAACAAATAAAATAAAATAGATCACTACAATTTAAATAGATTCGGATATTGAGAACGGATTGTGTCTTCCATCTCCCATGTAGCTTCACGTTCAGAATGGTTCTTCCATAATACTTCAACAAAAGGAATTGTCTTTCTTCGCATAATATGCTCTTGTCGATCAAGAATAGCCTCTGGTTCTTCCTCAAACGACAAGTCTTCACGAATCAAATGAAGCGGATAGTTCACCACATGAATTGGATGATAATTGTACCCTCTTAGAAGAGATACATGAAAGACATTATGCACATGTGACAGCTGAGGCGGTAATGCTAAACGGTACGTGACTTCACCAACTCTTTCTAAGATCTCAAATGGCCCAATGAATCTAGGGCCGAGCTTTCCTTTTATGCCAAAACGACGAATGCCTCTAGAAGGCGAAACTTTCAGAAACACTTTATCACCGACACTAAATTCCAAAGGCCGACGGTGTCGATCTGCATAATTTTTCTGTCTACTTTGAGCTTCCTTTAACCTTTCTCTAGCAATAGCGACTTTCTCATTCGTAATCTGAACTAACTCGGGTCCTTCAATGATTCTTTCACCGACCTCTTCCCAACAAATAGGTGCTCTACATTTACGACCATACAATAGTTCGAAAGGTGCCATGCCAATGCTAGCCTGCCAACTATTGTTGTAAGCAAACTCGACCAAACACAAGTACTCATCCCAGTTCCCAGTCCATTCTAAGGCACAAGCTCGAAGCATGTCCTCAAGTGTCTGAATAGTACGCTCCGACTGACCGTCAGTCTGAGGATGAAACGTCGTACTAAACCTCAACTTTGTACCCCATGCGGCTTGCAAGCCCTTCCAAAAACAAGAAGTGAACTTCGGGTCTCGATCCGACACGATAGAGGCCGGAGTGCCATGAAGTCTGATAATCTCTTGTGTAAACACTTCAGATAGTTTGTTAACCGAAAATCCTTGTTGAATTGGAAGAAAATAAGCCGACTTTGATAATCTGTCGACTACAACCCATATTGCATCATTCTTCTTGAATGTTCTTGGCAACCCTATCACAAAATCCATGGAAATATCATCCTATTTCCATACCGGAATAGGTAGTGGCTGAAGCAAACCACTAGTTCTCTGATGCTCAATCTTAACCTGCTGACAAGTAAGACATCTACTAACATACTTAGCAATATCCTCTTTCATTCCATTCCACCAAAAGTTCTGACGAAGATCCCGATACATCTTAGTAGATCCAGGGTGGATAGAGAATGACGAACTATGAGCTTCGGCTAATAAAGATTCTCGAATAGTAGAATCACTAGGCACACACAAACGTTTTGCACACCAAACTACTCCATGCTCATCCACTCTGAATTCTGGTTGTTTTCCATTCTTCACATTCTGTAAGATTGCCCAGAGTTCACCATCGTCTTTTTATGCGTTCTTAATCCAGGATATTAAGTCTGACTCAATCTTAAGTCTAGCGAGATACCCGTCGCTCTTGCCAACATGTAGGCCAATACCTAATCTATCAAGATCGGTAATATTTTGAGGCTGTAGCTGTAGGGAGGCTACTGTTCCTGAGCTCTTCCTACTAAGAGCATCGGCTACCACATTGGCCTTTCCCGGATGATACTGAATGTTGGCATCGTAATCTTTTAACAACTCTAACCATCTTCTCTGCCTCATGTTTAGTTCCTTTTGTGTGAAGATATATTTCAAGCTCCTGTGATCAGTAAAAATATCACAAGTCTCTCCGTAAAGATAGTGACGCCATATTTTCAACGCGAAAATAACAACAGCAAGTTCAAGATCATGCGTAGGATAATTAACCTCATAAGGTTTCAACTGCCGTGAAGCATAAGCAATGACTTTACCATGCTGCATTAGCACACATCCGAGCCCCTTTTTAGAAGCATCACTGTAAATCTGGTATCCACCTGTGCCTGATGGAAGTGTGAGAATTGGAGCAGATACCAATCTTTTCTTGAGCTCTTCAAAACTTTTCTCCCGTTCATCGTTCCATGAGTATTTAACCCCTTTCCTCAACAATTGCGTAAGGGGTAAAGCTATAACAGAAAAACCTTCGACAAATCTGCGATAGTAACCAGCAAGGCCAAGAAAACTACGGACTTCTGTGGCTGAGGTAGGTCTAGGCCACCCGGTGAGGCTGACGTGTCACTATTACTGATGTCAAATCAAAAACCAAATCCATGATATTAAAGAGACGGTCAGAAGAATAAACTCAAACAAATCAAATAATCCGAAGGAACCTAATTAAGGTGTTCATTACATAAATTAAAGCAAAAGATAATCTTGATCTTCAATTTGCTCTTCACTGATTTCTCGGGTTAACCTGGTTACCTACAATTAAATAAGAAAAACACCACAAAAGAAAATACGGCTGAGCCAAAAGTTGCTCAGTGACGGAAAGAACAATAGTAGTGATACGAAGCATAATACTGATATCTGATACTGAACTGATCATATGATGTTGAAAACAGAAATCTGATTCTAAACATATAATACTGATACAAAACTGAACATGTATTATCAATACTGAACTGATCTACACGACGAGCATACACAAATAAAATAAGTCCCGTAAAATAGGAAGTACCAAAAGCCAGAACTGAACTGATAGGTCCATAGCTAGCTAGACTATGCACCAATGAGATGGTGTGTAGGCGTACACACATGACTCCATCCCCCGGAACTAAACTGATCTGAACTAGGATCGATACATCCGCCTCCTAAATAAATGTGGCCAAAGTACTACTTGAGTACTAACGTGTTAATGGAGATGCCGTGAACTATTTATAAACACCGTCACGAAAAGTGTCATGTCATTGACGCCACAATGACATGTCGGACAAGCTCGGGTAACAGAGTGCTAAATCAAATAGTAGTATAGCTATCAACATATAACGTATCAATAAAATATTTATGGGAACATGCAATAATGAGCACAAATTTATAAAATATATATTGCATGCTACAGGTCTCAGTAAGTAACGCTAATGAGTCGAACGAGTCAGAGCATAACTAAATAAATAATAATAGACGACTAGTAAAATGTTGAAGGCCAAACGAGTCATATCAGCGAAAGCGATGACAAAATACTAAATGTGTCAAATATCCATACTACAAAGTAACGGAATAATAACATTTATACTAAAACAAAAAAAATGACCAAGAATCCATACCTCAATAAGCAAATAAAATCAACGAGTCACGTTGTCACTAAATCCTTTAAATATCTGCGTTTTAAACATCTTGAATGAGATTTATGACACTTTCATTGCGTCGTCTTATTAGTTAGTAAATGTTCCGGCGACGGATGCTTTATAATTTTTATTAATGCATAACTCCTGTACAGCCAGGTTTTGTTTAAATGAATCTCAAAGCATTGGCTCACTAGACCTTTAATTATTTCAACCTATGTGTATTAAACTATTAATTGTATGCACACCCATTGTTATTGTTTTTTTATAAAGTTAAGAACATATTAATATCTTGGTCTTTATAAATGGTCTATCTTTCCTTTTACCATTTCCAAAACATAGAATCAAAGAAAAATAGAATGTCACAACAGGTTTGTATATTACAATAAATTATTATTTTTTTCTTTCTTTGTCCTTATTCCTAAGAGGAGATTTAAAAGCCATTCACCCACCAAACTATTTATAACTCAATGTGCAGCTATATATCAAATTCATAATTATACATAACACCACATCGACAATTATACATCCTTATTTATTTTCAAAACTAAGTTTGGTGGTTAAAATCTTCAATTGGAGTATGAAGTTCAATTGTTTACCAAAGAACTCCAAATTAACATACGTGACATAGCTATATGATTAGTATTAGTGACCAAAAGAGAGCATTCCATTAACATGGATGCAATTCAAGGATTGAGTTCAATGGTTATTAGTAAGAGAAACAAACAAGCATGTCTTTCAATTCAATCCACTTGGTTAGTAAATTCGAGTTATATTTTAGTCACCGGAACCAAAACTATATTCAAACGGAATATACGAACGCCTATGTCGGAATGTGTCAATTGACAGAATAGATTTGTTACCTGTACCGGAACAATTGGAGGGCTGAGATAACACTAGATGGTCGCAGATGGTGGTGTAACCGGCTGGTCGCGAATCAAAGATAAATCAGAAGAGTTAACCACCCTTGATTTCTAACTGTGGCTCGCGGTCCTCGTCGGTTGTAGATAGTGGTACGTCGACAACAACTAACAAGTGACGGACAGATCTAGTGGTGATGGAGTGATTTGATGGTGTTTCTTGCAGGTTAGAAATCGTAGCAACAAGTTCCAATCGCCGGCGGAACTCGAACAGAACAACTAAGTCGGGAGTACCGCGAGGTAGTTGTGGCTTCGTGAGGTACGACTCGAGGGCATATCGAACTATAAAGCGTTGGATCAGAAGTCGGTTGAAGCAAAGAATAAACATCGTCATCTTCTCGGGAGTTTGCTGGAGGAGATAAGGGTGCTCGAAGAAGATGAAAACCAAGTCAAAAAGAATTTGCGATTCGGGTTCGGATCTTGACTTTTGAGTTTGTGTACCTGAATATAAAGTTGTGGGTCATAGCCCACGTGATTCCCCTTTTCTTTTTTAGTATTAAATATTACTTATATGTTATTATGCTTATTATTATTAGTTTTATTATTAATATTAGTTTTATTTTCATACGGGTATTATACATATCGTTGTTACATGAGAACATGATTGGTGATATAACAACTACAATACGGAATGGAAATAATAAACTAATAAAGATAGTCTATTTACGTACTACATGTGAAATAAACAGACGAATAAAAAGAACGACAGAGGATTTAAGCTTGGCGCGATTCCTTTGAAATAAATTCTGCAACTCTCGTAAAAGAATGTGTCCATTTCTTGTAATTCAATAACCATTTGAAATGAAAGCATTTAATTGTATTGGACATCCTTGATATTCAGCTAAAATGGTTTTCTCATTGATTTCCCGCTAACAATGTATACATTGAACTTCTGCAATGGTTGAGGTGAATATGGTAATAGTAGGGTTGTCAATAAACCAAATGAATACGAACAATGCTTCGTTAATGTTCTTTCATTAAGAAACGAGGTTGTTCATTAATTGTTCACGAATACTAACCGGACAAGATATCTTGTTCTTGTTCGTTTACTAACGAAATGAACTATTCATGAACAGTTATCGAATATATATAAACACAACACAAAGACAAACGGATAAAAATAAAAATAAACGAACACAAACGAACGTTTCTAAACACAAATGAATACCTAGACATAATTATAAGTAACACAAAAATAAAGAAGTATGTTAAACTTAGCATAAATGGAAGTTTAAATAGTCAACTTAGCATAAATGGAAGTTTAAATAGTCAAATGTAGGATATTGACCCAGACATATAGGACAACTACGGTTCATATTTTTAAAAGCTTAAAACTAGTAAAGTAAATATATAGATTTTAAAATCTTTAAATTAACAAACACATATAAACACATTATCAAATATTCATGAATCCAACAAATGAATGTGACCTTTGTAATTATGATGGAGATCCTCAGCTTCTTTGTGTTAATGTATGGTTTGTTTAATTCTTACCTTTTGGTTGTCCAAATGAAGCACACAATCATGGCATGTCACATTATATAAGATCAATGGTTTTACGTATATTAGTATATTAATATTCTAAGTGCAAGCTCTAAGCCATATACAAAATTTTAACTTACATTTATCTAATATTAAAATACAATGTTTTGCTAAAATGTCCATAAACTCATAAAGTTATAAATTAAACGATCCAAAACAACTAAATAGTCATATATGATGTTGGATATACACATAGAACGACCTTGTAAATAAAAGAATCGAATTTGATTTAGGTTTTTGTTCTCATTAACATTTGTAAATCAACTATAAATTTATATTTATGCACATCCTATTATCAACAAATCTAAATTATGTTACAGTTTATATGAAATTGAATGCATAGCTTGTAAGTTGAATTGTTGTTTTAGGGATAAAAAAAATCTAATTCCGATTGGTTAGTAAACCAAAATTAGGACCGACATTGATACTAGTTAGGAATAAACGCTACCTATAGGATTGAAATCACAAACCCCTACGTTGAAGCTGACCAAAACCAAACTGAACCTAATAAAACCCATTTTAAAATTAAAGTGACATTTTTTCTCTTTAAAAACCAGTCTCAAACCTAGACAGATTTGGTTAATAACCGGTTGACCTTCCTTGGTTCAACCTAAATCAAATCGAACCCAGAATGCAATTTGTGCATCCCTATATTGTTTTATCCTCACTAGAATATATATGTTTTTTTGGTTAATGATCAATTGGTTTGGAAGAAGTCAACTTATTTTCTAAAATGAAGTTATAAATTCAAATCTTATTTGATGCAATATGCCAATATGTTTTAAACAGGACAAAACTTTTACCACAACTGATGAGGCTTAAAATACTCTTCGCTCTTTAAAAAAAGAAAATGTATGTTTTTGACTTGGATGCTAGAAACCACTATTAGAAAAAGTTGTAATTTTCAATTCATTTAAGTTAACTCATCCATGATTATCACTCTTTGTTAATCCTTTTTGACTTTCACCCTTCACAGAACCTTCCTCCTATAGTTCAAAACTCACTATCACTACACTTTCCACAAATAGAAGCCAAAAATCCGAATTATCCGTACTTAGGGTTCATAATCTCCATGAAAATTCACTCCTAAGGTAAATTATTCCATCATTTCTTCATTTCTGCACTTAATTGCTTCTTAATTCACCTCTTGTGTCAATTGGATCACTTCGATTTCGCCTATTTTGAGGTTTTACTTGATCTATTGCTTTAATTTTAGTACGTACTACTTCTGGAATCGATGCTAAGTTTTTCCGCTTAGATCGACATCTGTGTGATGGATTTTTCGATGTTGTTGTTGTGATGTGTGTGTGTGTTTGTGAATCGGTGAGTTTAGATTTTTAGAGCTAGGTTGGATTTATCGTGATCTGAAGGCGTTTAGTTCGAGGTTGTATTGATGACTGTAACTAATGGATCACTGTGTGCTAGTGGATGATGAATAAGCAGATGAGAAGTGCTGTGAATTGATGTTAGGTGTGTTTGCAACCTTTGAGCTGTGAGGTTGTGTATCTTTGGAAGCATGTGTGTGAGTTTCTTTGTTGTTTGAAAGAAATATTGTTTGGCATGTACCTTTTTTGTTGATCTAGGGCCTTAGATGATTAAATCAATGTAGACAGATAAACAATGCGATGGTTGCTTTGTACAATGTGTATATCAGTTTTATGCTTCTGGTTCATCACTTTTGTAGTTTCCCTTGATGATTGTAACTGTTGTGGAGAAGATAGAATGAAAGGAAAATAATAGTGTTAATAAATACATTTATAAATGAGATTTAAGTGGCTTATCATCAAAATTGCTCAGATGTTGCCCTGCACCAAGATAAAGGTTTCCAATGGTATTTGTCCACCCGAAGTAGGATGATATAAAGGCCAGGGCCTTTTATGTGTTTGCAACTTTGCATTTTTTATGATTTGATGGATAGTTTTATGATAGGTTTCTTTTCCCTAATAGGATACTGTATCTAGATGTAGATTTAATAGTTGTTTTGTGCTTGTTTATGATGGACAGGGACGATTGAATTGATTTACAACACATCTCCAAAGTGCTTTTTTAAGGTTTGAGTAATTGCCAATCACCATTAGTACTAATGATGGTTGCACATTGGGTCTTACAACAATTCCCTCAAACCTTGATTGCAAGAGAGGGTGTGCCCAATATTCTCTTTTGAGAATCATATTTGAAACTTAGTAAGGTCGAAATTCACACTTAACATGACTTCTATTTTACATCCAGTTAAGTTTCTCTTATCATAATTTTCTTCAATAAGTAGATGCATTTACACTACGCCGTTAAAATAAAAAAAAGATGTATTTACACTAATATAATTGTTGAAAAGTAGTTTAATTGTTTTTGAAATTCAAAAGGGGAAAAGCACAAGTAGGAGGATGTGGGTCCTACAAGCTATATTTCCAGCTTCCAATTGGGGAGTTTTTTAAGAAACTGATTCAGTCCTTATTGGAAGGAAGACTGACTTTCAGTTTTTTTTTTCTAATATGAATTTCTCGTGTAATGTAGTTCTTTTGTTATGTAAATATTAAAATCAATGGAGTTTATAATGTACTCTCCATTCCAAGATATATTTGTAAATTACTAGAGGTGGCTAGATGGGTGTGTTTGGTAACATGTCACAAGTGTTTAGTTTTTAATATCACTTAATTAATACGGATCTAGTCAATTTGGTTTACCCACCAACACTTTTATTTAATATTTATAATTACTAATTAGCGTAGTATAGAATGCGAATAAAAACTACGCAATTAGAATAATAATCTATATTTTTTGTAAAGAAAAGGTTACAAGCATTTGGATACACTCCGGCCTCAGGGTAACTTTTGACCTGTTTGAACGTTTTACTTTTAGCTAATTTTTTTCCCTCCCCCCCCCCCCCCCCCACCCCCACCCCCACCCCCCACCCACCCCACCCCCAGGCCCCAATTTGACACGTTGGAGAACAAACAGTCCAGTTTGACCCATTTTAAGGTTAATGGGTCATAATGGTAATGGTCCCTTCTATAATTTACTACGAGTATCTGCATATGTTTTGTGTGATGGAAATTCCCCTTAACAAATACTTATTCAAGACTTGTTATTTAGTTCTATACTTCTATAGAACATTTGAATTGTAAAGCATGTACTCGTGTTATTTCATCTTACTATTGTGGTATGTGCGTAGAATATTGTGCATCCTGCTTGAATGATCATGGAAGTAATATATATTTTGTTAGACATGAACAACATATAAACACCAAGCATGAAAATCAGGTTCTGAGCTGAGGCTGTTTTTGTGCTAAATAGCAGAGACTGAAAAAGCTGTGAATATATCTCACTGGATCAGAAAACCTTATTTTCTCATTTAGTCTCTTCCCATACTGTTCACCACTCTCTGAAATCTGAATACCAATGTGTGTTATATATATCTACTTTAAAATTACGCATCATTCTATTCATATATTAAATATTAGTGGTGGTTTAAATGAGAACCAAAAAAGTTAAAAACCACCAAAATTATGTGTAGAATCACACGTGCTTTGAACCATTTCCATGCTAACAGCCTAGATCATTCACATTTGTATGAATCAAATAAGATAAGAATTGAAAGGTAATTTTGTGGTTTTCCCCTTTTCTTTTTTTTTAACCTCCAACAATAGTCACATGTGAATCGGCTCACATTTGAATTATTAATTAAGTCATAATTTTAAAGTCCTCAGGGTTCTCAACCTTCTCGTCTCTCTCTCTCTATATATATATGTGTGTGTGTTTGTGTGTGTGAGTGTGTCTGATTGTTGGCATAACTTCCTTTATTCCCAATAAGGAGTTAAAATTCTGATTTCTGGTCTTTCAGTTTCAGAAAGGATGGGCATTTATTTATTGATAATATGTGGAATATATAAGTCAAAGCATTTCACTTGTAATACATTGAATACCAACTGTATATTTACCAGTTCTTCCTTGAAGTTATAAAATTTATGCCAAACTTAGAATTGGAAAAGTAGCCACCTTGACTCAGAAGTCAAGGCACGCCTGGTTGTTCTATCATGAATTTGACATGCTATTTTTGGTCATTAATGATCACCAACTAACTTCCTTTTTCAATTATGCTAAATGAATCTTAACTGGAATCCCAGCAGGGTGAATCTGTGAAATCTCATTCATGAAAAAAGGAACAGTATTTAAGTTTGTAATTCGGTATCCCAATACATTTGCTTAAAGGTTTATGTTTCTTGCACTTTCATATTTTCTACAGGAATAAAAAATATCATGGAAGGCACAACTGCCAAGACAATCGACATTCTTCGGGCACGATTGCTGGCTGAAAGATCTGTCTCAAAAACAGCTAGGCAGCGAGTTAATGAGCTGGCAAAAAGGGTTCGCTTTTTATTTAATTTAATGATGGAAACACACATGCACTCAAATACATAGTACTACTATTTATATTTTTTGCCTTTTCTTCCATCTCAACTCAAGTAATCTTCTCCGCTGCATATAGGTGGCAATTTCGGTTAATTTACTTATAAATATGTCGAATTTGGATAGTGTTTTTATCTCAAATCAGTCATGTTTTAAAGTCTATTTTAAATGCATACAACCTCCTAACTCGTTTTGTTCAAAGATTTAGAGGGTTACTGTTTTAATATCGCTTCTGTTAATCATACACATTAATTACGTATAAATATTTTGTATAATGGACAAAAGATGAGGGCGGGCCTTGGCGCAGCGGTAAAAGCTGTTCCTAAGGGACCGAAGGTCTCAGGTTCGATCCGTGGAAACAGCCTCCCCACAAAATGTGGGGGAAAGACCGCGTACATCTTCCCTTAATGGGACGGACCCTCCCTGGACCTGCGAAAACGCGGGAGCTCTTTGCAGCACCAGGTACGCCCTTTTATAATGGACAAAAGATGTTTGCTGGTCAACTTGGTCCGCTCATATTAATCCATTTGCTTATGGACACATAGGTTTGGGTTTTCTTTTTATCTCAAACGGGCCAAATAAAATAGCTTAGCAAGTGGGTCAAACTGTTTGAAAGCTGCCCAAGTCTTTATAAAATGTATACAACCTCTTAAACGTTATATTCAAAGACTTAAGATTTTTATTGTAATACTATTGTTTTTGTAATCATAAGTAACACGTTAATGATTTACATAAAATAAAAATTGGATTAGAAGTGTTTGGGGGTCAACTTGACCCAGCAAGTTTGACCATCCCTAACCCATTTTGACTTGTTATCCTGACCCTCTGACCCACCCATCGTGCCAACTCAACTGTTAGGCAAATAAGAATCCTGAAAGTTATGAACTTATTATCATTTTCTAACTTGCAAAGGTAACGGATTTGGAAAAAGCAACTGAAATATGTGTCCCTGCAAAGAAAGAAGGCAGAGAAAGCAGCAGCAGATGTTCTTGCTATTTTAGAAAATCATGGCAAAAATGATATTACGGAACCAATTGATTCAAGCACTGATGAGGAAGAAATGTCCAGTGATTTTAGGGGTGATAAACATGTGGAAACAGATGGATTTTCAGGTTCTGAGGTTGAATCTTCTTCTGTAAATGGTAAAAATCTGTCTTGGAAAAACAGTAAGAATTCCTCTTCCCGTTTTCTTGATAAGAAGTACATGGATGCTTCCAGAAGAAGGCGTAATAGTTTTACGTCAACTGGCGCTTCACCGAGACGTGTTGGTAAATCTTGTCGCCAGATAAGACATCGAGAATATAGGTCAGTTTTTGTTCTTCTGTGTATACTTGATTTAGTAGTTGTGTTCTTTCTTTATTTTCTTTTTGTAGAATTTTTCTATTGAACTTTTAAAAACTTGATAAAGATCCAAATTTTGCTGATGGATTTGGAAGTATTATATCTGAGTGACAAATTGATCTCATGGGCGTGCTTGCTTTTGAAATGTGCATGTTGAGTTGTACCTATATATGCTTAAATACTTCTTTTAGAATTGGTGAATCGGGCAGGTAGGTCCACAGGTCAAAACGGGGTAGGTCAAAATGGGAGGCCTGGAGGACTGACCTGCAAACAGGTTCGGATGCCTTTTAGTAACGGTTAAAATTGGGCTTATGTTAAAACGGGTCCATTTTAATAAGAGTCGAGTGAGCAATGCCTGGTTGGACTGACCTGCAAACAGGTCCGGATGCCTTTTAGTAACGGTTTAAAATTGGGCTCATGTTAAAACGGGTCCATTTTAATAAGAGTCGAGTGAGCAATGCCTGGTTGGATTGACCTGCAATCTCTTTTTTACTAAAACAATAGAATTAAAAGAATAATCTAGATCTGTATATAAAACATTATAGGAAGTTGCATGCATTCTAAGACAGGCTTTCGGTGACTTCCGACCTATTCGACCCATTCCCTTTTTCTAGCAATTCTTTTCATTTGACCTGATTGATATAAAACACAACCCAATTTGACCAATTCACAAATAAATGGGTCAAACCAGCTAGCCATCAACTCTGGTATGACATTGTTCGTTAGATATTGTAGATCTTTTTGTGAGCGTTAACTTTCTGACTAATGCTATTACACATTGTTGCCAGGTCAGGGTCTGATGTGTCACAGAACAATGATGCTACTAATGGTCATCATGAAAATGAAGGGCAAACGAGTTCAGAAGGTGTTCAAATTCTGCCGATGTGGCAACCGAGACTTCACTTGAAGAACCCAATATGTGCAATGGGCACGCTGGTCAAAGTAATAGAACTGAAAGAGAAATGGAAAAAGCATTAAAACATCAAGCTCAATTTATTGCACAATTTGAAGAAGAAGAAAAAGCGCAAAGAGAATGGGAAGATAAATTTAGAGAGAATAATGGGTCAACACTGGTATGTTCTGTATGTTATCTTGATTATTATTCATGCTTGGGTGAATAGGTGGTGATTTTGACCCTTTTATTGATAAACAGGTTTATCCTACCACATTATCTCTCTAATGGTTAAAACTTGTAAAATAAAAAGAATTAAGTATAAAGAAAAGAGCAATGGTCAGGAAACCATAGGGCCTTCATTGATTTCACACAAAAGTCCCGGGATCCTTAGATTTTTAAAATTCAACAAAAAAGTTATTTTCGTGAAGTTTAGGGACTTAAATCATGCAAAAAAGGACCTTTCGTACGTGGAGAAGTACAAGGATTATGCAATGAAAGTACTTTTATGTTAATATGAAGTGCAGTTACTAAAAAGCTATTACGGCATTGCTGACAAATGCCAAAAGAAAACGGGTCAAATGGGTTGGATGGTCGAAAATTGTCTTGGCAATGTATAAAGCCTCCTGATCATTATATTCAAAATAATATATTACGAGTGGAATATATGGCTTTTGCAATCATTTTGGACCCTAGTTATTTATGAAAATTTTCTTGGGAAAATATTTCCTGTAAAATGACTCACCCGTTCCAAAAATTACTCGTTTCGACTCGTTACTCCACCTATATTGCCATTTGCCACCTCTTTAAACTAGAGAGTGATCTTGCTTTAATTATGATTTATTAACGTCTACTGCCGCTAATGTTGCAATCTGTTTCACTTAATGCTTACAAAAATATTTTCAGGAAAATTCATATGATCCTGGGACACACTCAGATGTAACAGAAGAAATAGAAAAAACTATAGCTCCATCTCCATCGCCACCAGGCGCTAGCGACAAACTTACCTCTGGAAGTCAACCAATTGACGACGGCGTAGTAGATCCCAACTTAAGTGAAAATTCCAAAACTGACCCTGAGCCCTTACCGGGCCACAACATGAAAAATGAGCCGCTAGATAGTCAAAGTCAACCATCAGATTCGCAGGGTGCCCCTACAAACCTCAGCCAATCAGAGGCGTCTTCTTCTCAAGGTAAATCATATGAACCCGATCTTGACACCCGAAACAATCCCGACAAATTAGGTTCTGTTCTTGAGGCACTTCAGCAGGCTAAACTATCATTAAAACAGAACCTCGATAAATTTCCATTATTAGAAAACGGGCCTTCTGTTCTTAATTATAGGGGTGGGGAGAAATTCCCGGTTCCTTTTAGCTCTGCTGGGCTATTCAGATTACCAACTGATTATGAATACGAAGGAACAACAACCCGAGCCAACTCCTTTACTTGTGATCCTAGATTAAGTTTGACTAATTACCCTACCAACGACCCGTCTGGACGTCAATTTATTTCTAGTCCGTATAGAGAATCTTTTTCTAGATCAACTTCTTCTCTGGATGATCTGTTTCGCATGGTCCCCACCTTCCCTTACCAAGAAACCATGCCTGAAATTCCTAGGTTACCTCCTGCTGTCCTTAATCCAAGATTAGACATCCACCCGTCTACTCGCGACCCAAGATTCGATACGGGTCTGGGCCCACCCGCCCTTGATCCACGATTGGGAGTGGACCTGTTCATTGATCCACGAGTGGGTACGGGCCCAAGTGTCCTTGATACACGATTGGGGGCGGTCTCATCTGCCCTTGACCCACGATTGGGTGTGGGGTCATCTGCCCTTGACCCACGATTGTGTGCGGGGTCGTCTGCCCTTGACCCACGATTGGGTGTGGGGTCGTCTGCCCTTGACCCACGATTGGGTGCGGGGTCGTCGGCCCTTGACCCACGATTGGGTGTGCGCTCATCTGCCCTTGACCCACCATTGGGTGTGGGTTCACCTGCATTTGATCCAAGATTGGGTGTGGGGCAGTCTGCCTTGACCCGAGATTGGAAACAGGTCCACCCTTGATAGGTGATAGACGTGTGTACTCGAGTGCAAGACTGCCTTTGTCTAGTAGATATGGAACCATTCCAGGTGACATACCGCTTCAAACCCGCTCATTGTACGATGATTATCCGAGACCAAATACGTTCAAGTAAAAATGCATGAAATAGAGTTTGTATAGTTTTCTTATATATTTGATAAGTTAAAAAGTGTTCTGTTGGGGTTTTGGTACTGTGTTAACAAACCGTTTTACTGTATACTTGTATCATCCTGAAAGAGATATAAGGTTGGTGTTGTGTCAGCTTCTCCCATGGTAGTTTTCTCATGTTTCGTGTTTGTTGATTTGACATTTGACCGTTGTGTTGTTTTCGTATCGTAGTTTGACGAAGTATAGTAGTTTGACTTCATCGAATTGGAATTAGTTTGTGTAAATTATGTAATACATGTTTAACGACTCATGTTCATGACATTTTTGTTTATTTGACACAATTTTGCGCTCCCATTTCAGGTGACTGACAAATTCTCATTTCATAAGGTTATTAATAAGTTTAGAATAATGTATTGATGAGTAAAGATGCATACTTAGATCATAAGCTTGAGATAGAAGAAACCATGTATGAATGAATAACCGACGGTTGAATCCACACGTCAACACCTCTTCTACTTCAGTCCTGGTTACTAGTAGACTTTGATCGTTTGATTGGACAAAACTGACTGGCTTAGAGCACCTGCAGTCGCAGTCAAGAAAGACGTTTGACTTCCACATTCTCAAGTCTCAATCCCATTTCATGGGATTTCATCAGTGTCGGTTTGTAGTCACGGATTCTCCCCTCAGTTTTTTGTGCCTATTTTGTACCTTCCTCACTGTGCTAGAGCCGATCAACGTTTGTGTGGTGATAGACTCTGCATTGGTAAGTTGTTAGAAGTGGCTCGATGGGTAGTTTTGGGTAAAATGAGATGACATGTTTTACTTGGATGGTGTTTAGGGTATATTCGGGTAAAAACAAGGGTACTCTCTTCACGATAATGGCTTGATTGACTCAAATTATTCAATGAATCAAGACGTGACACTTTTATAAAAGTAACTAATTTAGAACACCCATTGTCTGTCTCGTCACCACCAATTGGTTGCCTCCAACATGGTCATCACTATCTCTTAAGCTACTGTCTCCACCACCGCCACCGCCACAACCATTAGCACCTTAACCACTACCACATACCAATCACTATTGACACCACAATCATCGACGTCGACGCTGCAACCACCGTCACTGCCACCATTGCCACCGCATCATTGTCACTGCCACCATTGCCACCGCATCATTGTCACTGCTACCATTGCCACCGCTACTTTCTTTGTTGTTGTCACTACCATCATTGTTATCGCCACCACCACCATGGCTGTTATGCATCATCGCCTCTGCCTATCGACTATTGTCGTCATTTTTTTAAACAGTCTTTATAAAAAACAAGTATAGTTTTTAAATCTGTTTTATTATCATTTTTTAGAATGATCTCTTTTGGACCCAAACGCTAATCATACTTCTTATCAAACTTCAACTCATATGCTTGATAAACAAGTCAGATCCAGATTATTCGAACTCCTAAATTTCATAAATCGTAAATAAAAAGATATAAGAGTATAACTTGTACACATATTCACTACATTATACTATATCTTAAACCCAAACTTGAAACACACAATATACAATTATATGATGCATAGTCGACATTGGGTTTTACAGAAAGTGAAATACATATTCACACTTGGACAATGAAAAATATTTTTTAATTCATATTTAACCTATGAAAGGTTATATTTTTAACCTTCACGTTTAGTTATATTTACATTTTATACCATATACTTATCTATATAAATTGCAAATATATTGTGACGTGATTATTTTTTTTATCACGCTTCGTTGTAAATTTTATTCAAAAGGCATTCTACATCATAATGTGCACAAGTTATCGACGTACAAACGTAAAAGCCGTGAAAGCTGATTCTATGTTTTGACTTTTTTATAATTTTTTATTCTCCGGCTTTTAAAATATAAATTTTTATAAATTTTAAATTTATGCTTACTTATTTTTATTAACATTAGTATACTTAACTATTTTTTTTTTCCGTTGTGACTTTGTCGTATGTATCAACGTTTTGGCTTTGGTGTTAGTGTTTTATAAAATTTTTAGAACAAATTGAATTTTAATAACCCAAACTACTACCCATAGACGGATAATAATCCATAATATTGGTTTGACCGGTAACAATCTCAATTTTATTTTTATTACCAACAACAGTCCCACTAACATAAAAACTAAAAATTCACGCTTGATATGGAATTGATTTCGTTCGCAATAATGATTATAAACGAAATGAAAAACATATAAGCTAAATCGAGTCTAAAATAAGTAGAAATCAACTGTGAATGTATTATAATTATGCTACTAGGATTGTTGTTGGTAATAAAATTGAAAATTGGGATTGTTACTAGCCAAATCAATATTATAGATTATTATCGGTCAATGAGTAATAATTTGAATTATTAGAATACAATTTACGAAGAAGTTATAATATAAACTGTTAAATATCATCTACGGTCTCGTTGCAACCCACAAGTCTGTGATAGTTTCATTTTTTATATAAAGTTTCAAATACTTTTTTTATGACGTCTAGGTTTTGTTTTCTTACCTACAACATGCGGTTTACATCAACTTTTTAACTTTAGTTTGTTCATGGTTTTACACTCTCACTGCAAAAGAGGTCCTAACACTAGTTAAAGTATTCTACAAATAACAAAGTATGTTATATAAACACGAACCATACATGAAATGTTTATAGTCTAAAGACATTATAGTCTAAAGACATTTGATGTGTACATAGTAGTATCCCTTTTTATAAGGTTGAGTGATCGAGTCCGATGATGGATAATGGTTATATAAGTATGATCTAAATAAATGCATGTGTGTTTGCCGTTTAATAAAAACATATAAACGTTAACTAACCTCTATTGCATCTATAACATTTATGAAGTCACATGAACAGTAGTTGTCTCTTATTGGTGTGAATCCAAGGATCGCGATTCAGGAATTATCAGTATTAAAATAAATCAATTTAATAATCGCGGAATTGTCACTAATTGACGTTTAATTGTTTTAATGATTAACGATGAACACAACCACAGAAACACAATAAATGCGAAATCAATAATAATTCAAATGTATTTCATTAACTATAAGGTAATGATTACAAAAGAATAATAACTGATAACTATGAACAACGAATTTTGTGAATCTAATGTTTGATGTTGATGTGACGGCAGCTAGGGTTGCACAATGAACTCTTGACAGCCGTAATAATGATTGATTGTGTTCCCCAAGATGTGAAACCTAGGACTCATATTTATAGACGGTTTGAGTCGGTTAAGGAAACACCGGATCTCTTGGGATTTGTTATTGATTGTGTTGACTTGTTTGACTTCTTGGTATTTGAAATCGCACAAGTATTCTGTTCTTCCGCAGGTGTCTTGTCGTCCGCAGAACTTTTGTTCTTCCGTAGATGATTGGTCTTCCGTAGCAGAGTTGTTCTTCCGTAGGAAATCCTTCTTCCGTAGGAGTCTTCACTTCACGGTACTTGATCATCCGCAGGAACATGTACTTGGTCATTTGTCTTGTAAACATATCTACGGATTAACAAAATTGTTCATCCGTAAATGTTTTTCCCTGTCAAGTCACAAATCAACACACATATATATGGGGTTATCCTATAGATTCAAAGTACATATATATATATATATATATATATATTTTGACTGTTACAAATATTAATTACAAGACTTTATTTTCAAGTACTAAGCCTATACAAAAATGATCTAGCCCTATACAATCTAGATCTAACAATACTCCCCCTTAGGCTTAGCTACTTGTAATCAGTCTTTCAACACTGCAAGCTCCTTGACTCTTGATATGATTTTGTTGTAGAAGTAAGATACAACAGTCTTCTGATCATCGTACTTGTACTTGATCTGCATCCTGCTGATCTTCTTTAACGTGTCATAGCTCAGACCCAAAACATCTTCTTCCGTAGTGAGTGTTTCCACTACACTATCATTATGTACAATCTCTAATTCATCTTCTTCTGAGATTCTGAGCTCAGACACTTCAGCTATGGTTGTCCCCTTCAGTAGCCCAGCCTCATGTCTCCTTCTCTTGTGTGCCTTTGCATGCAGTTTATCAATAACTTGTATCATGTGCACGTACAGGCAGAGATCATTCTGGGCTTTTTCATCTGTTAGCTTTGGGAAGAATTTGTCGTGAAGGTATGATGTGTAGCTAGGATGCAGCATCTTTATCTCAATTGGATCAAAGATCCTGATCTTATCAGCCTTCTTCCCATCAGCATTTCTCAGCAATACCATCTCTTTGGTCTTTTCAACATATCCCCATTCTGTGATAGGATAAGTGAACTGATTTCTTTTATGCTTTTGATGGTATCTGAGTTTTTATTGCATCCAACTCTCTTTAGCATGTCTTCATCTACAAGGGATGAGACTTCAGCTGTTCTTCTTTTCCTGCTTTGTTTGATTCTAATATGCTCTTTATCATCTTTCTTTGCTTGTGTCAGCACATCATCAATGAACCTGGTCTTCATACCATTTACAGCTCCAGAGAAGTCTCTCCCCTGAGATGAATTGGATAGTTGGATATTGGGATGCTTTGCAAATCCCTGATATCTTGTTCCGGAAGACTAAGCAGAGCTGACACATCATGGAAGTATTGAATCCTTCCAGATGTCCTTTTTATTATTGCACAATCCCAGTCTGGATCATATTTCCAGGCCATAATCCTGTGTTCTTCCACAGAACTGGGAGTTGTGATATGGTCATACAGTTCAATGAGAGTTGATTTCTTCTCTGTGATCTCTCGAACTGTGGTTCCTAGAGGCCATACCTTTCCGGGGATCACTGCCCTTGGCTCTCTGATCAGTGTTTCTTTTTCCTTGTGCTGATCTTTTGGATCAACTGTTATTAGATCAGCAGTAAGTTTAGTTTGTTGTTCTTTTGGATGTGGAGCAGTGGTTCTGAACTTGACACCAGTTCTAATTCTACCTTCATTACATGCTCCATCATCCTTCGCAATTCTCCAGTGGTTCTACCTTTAAGCTCATGCGGTTTGTAGTTGTGGCCCTGTAACCAGCAAGTCATATTGTATTTGGTAAGTTTGGCTGTGTCACAGTGGCCCAGATCCTTCTTGATCTTCTCCAATGACTGAAAGGTTGTAAAGGCTTCATAATCACAGTTTGGGATTATGAACCTTGCAAACTCAAACTCTTCAGAGCATTCTTCATTTCTGATGTGTTCATCCTCTCAACCATGTCATATGGAAAACCATGGTTGATGAGGGTCATAAACATGCTAGAATCAGGCCTCTCTTCCATGATGTCTGCTGTTGTTAGAAGATCATCGGCCTTTCCTCCCTTTTCACCAGTGGGGGACTCCATTCTTGTCAACTCCTCCCACTTTTTATCACTATCATCATCATCTCCGGATGGTACCTTCACAGTAGACACATCTACTGAAGGTGTAGGTGCATGGGATGGAAGTTTTGGTCTTTTTAGTGAGCTTTCATCTTCAGGTTTCTTTTGAGTTGCTCCAAAGTATTTTCTTTTCCGGTGTATGAAATCATTTGCTTAGCAGCTTCACCCGACTGTTTTGCTTGCTCACCACTTGGAGCTTCTTTTGTTTTCAGAGCAGATATCTTCCTTTTCAACTCTTCTATTTCTGCATCTTTCTGTTTGATCAGTTCAGCTTTATCATTTTGCTCAGTCTTTAAAGAATCCTCCAACTCTTGTTGTCTTTGCAACAATGCATCAATAACTTCATTGTTGCTTAGAGCATCTTCTCTCAGCCGTTTTAGTCTAGCATCTTTCTTCATCAGCTCTTCATCTTTTTCTTTAATTACACCTTTCAGCTCTTGAATTCTTTCTTTCGCTTATTTGATTTGAGTACTAACTTGTTGTACTCAGCAACCAAAAAGCTTTTGCTGACAGGAATGTCTTTGTCACTTAAATCATCTTCATGGTATGCAATGACATCCTCAGCAGATCCTTGTACTTCCCCGTGCTCATCAGCAATTTGTTCATCTTTCAATGAAGATATGGGCTCAGTATGTGCTGATGAAGCTTGTTCTTCTGTGTGTGTGGGTGATAAAGGAACAGTACTGGCTTGAGATAATATCTCTGTGTCTCCTGAGTGTACAGAGTGTACAGACTCAGTTATCTCAAATGGTTCAGTGCCAGCACTTTCTGGTGATGCATGTTTTGGTGATTTTGGTGGTGGTAGTACAGGGGATTGAATGTTTAGTGGAGAGAGAGGTTGAGTGTGATGAGATGATGACTGAGAAGCTGATGGTGATTGTTGTTGGGCTGGAGATATCGGCTGAGTGTTTTTGGTGGATGATGAGGATATTAGTAAAGGTGATTGATGTTGATGAATTGGGGAGGTTGGTTGGGTGTTCAAGCTTGTTGGTGATTGTGATTGTTGAGGGGGTGTTTGGCTAGGTGTTTGATGTTGGAGTGGTGGAGTTTGGGTTGGTGAGTGAGATGCTTGTGCAGAATCAGCAGATGATTCTGCTTCATCTGCCCAAGCCAACTCTTGTGGAAGGTCTGCTTGGGGATCTAATACATGTGCGAACATTGGCATATCTTGACCCTGGTACTTCCCACTAAGCTTGTTTAGCACAGATTTGCTCAAGTGTGCTTGAACAAACACATCGCCAACTCTGTCCAACCTTGGTAGTTCTGAGTTGATCACCAGTTGCAGGAATCTCGGGAACATGTACATCTTGTCATTCTTCTGCAGTTTGACTTGTTCACTCAGACAGTTAAAGATGTATTTGGCGTAGTTATAAATTCTCCCCTCGAATATCCCAATGATTCCAAATGATATGTGCCGAGAGAATCTGTCGAGCCCCGACTTCCTGTTTGACATGCACTTTAGGTAGGTATGGCACAAGAATCTGTACGGTTTGCACAGCCTACCCTTTTTGATTTCCCCTTTCTCGTAATCACCATCATACCCCATCAGGTTGAATATTTTCTCAATGTATTCATTCTCGAATACATCGGGGTGACCTATCTCTCTATCACCCAGTTCCAAGCATCTTCGTATGGTGCTTTCAGTGATTCGTAGACGTTTGTTTCGAATCTCAGCCACAATTACTTCCTCATCACATTGTTCTTCAACTCGTGCTGAGTTCCAGAAGTCGATTGTGTGCATCTGATGGATTACAGGCTCAGCCGTCAATGCGTAGAAGAGCCTGGATCGTCGGAGATATCTTATGATATCTCGACATCCTTCCGCCGCAGGATCATCAGCGTTTAAGAACGCGCACACATTATGTTCTTTAGCAAATCGATTAGCCATCTGTAAAGAAAATCAAATTAGAAATCATGTAGTTGAATCGTTTTAATGGCAATAACCGATTAATCAGTTTCGTACTGATGTTAAGACATGATTTACCTTCGTAGTAACGGTAATTGATTACTGGATAATGTTGATAATGTGTTCTTGGAACGGATATTTTGAAATTTTGAAAAAGAGGGAAAATGGGCGGTTTTCTAGGTTAAAAGTGAAAAAGTGCTCTGTAAAAATATCAGAAACCTTATTTATAGGCGAACACATTAATTTCTTTTATTAATTATGTTCTTTTATTAATTATGTTGGGCCCACTCCCATTCATTCCTATCCGCATACCAAGTTTATTTAGAATGCATTACTTCTTCCGCAGAACATCTGCGGAACCTTGACATCTGCGAATGTCAACATGTGCGGAACCTTACATCTGCGGATGTCAACATCTGCGGAACCTTACATCTGCGGATGTCAAAGTTCAATGCATTTGTTTTGCTGCTGAATCAGAAATCACATAATACTTCTACGGATGAGAGGTATTACTGAAACTTCTGCGGAACATAAAAGTTTTAAAACTTTAAATGTATGATATCTACTGAGTAGAATCAAATGTTGATGTTGGACATTGTTGACTTTATTTGCATGGCAATTAAGTACAGGAAAGCAAGTTTCCTGTATCCTGCATTCAAGTTAGTGCTCAAGTTCCAATTCCTTCAAAGTAATTCAAATCAATTATTAGCTTTTATTGTTTTTCATGCATGAACTACTCCCCCTAAATTTGTGATTAATGTGAGACTGTTACATTTATCATAAATTTAAGTTGTAAACAGGCATGACAGGCATATGACAGTCTAAATGAGAGAAAGTCAGTTGAGATAACAATTAAACATCTGACTTAAACAGTGACATGCATGCATATATATATAGAGGGATCATACTATAACTTGGCTTCTGCTGATGTTGATTAGTTGATTCAATACATACCTGATTGCAAGTATATAGATCCACTTAAATTCAAACATGAGTATTGTATCAACTAGACATGCTATTTATCATGTTGTGAAGTTTGTTAATCAGTAGCAATCATGAGTCCCACATTCAATTATCATTAGAGTATGTCTTCCGTAGGTGAGGCAAATCACTACATTCCACACTTAATGACTATGTACATTAAGTTATAAGTTCTATCTTGAGACATATTACAGTCTCATGAATGCTTTGTTGTTGAAGCTCTTTGACTTGATGTACAATGGATCACAAGTGATTCCTTTTTAGAGCTGAAATATGATCTTCATAGTCACCAGGTCTTTACTTTCGTAAAACAGAGGTGAACTTTAACCCAGGTCTTTGTTTACACAAAACAGAGGGAGAATGAAGATCACACTTATTAATCACATTCCCAGGTCTTTGTTCACACAAAACAGAGGGAATATGACTTTGCAAAGATAGAAGATTATAAAGTATTTTACATAGTGTGCTTGTGTAAGTGATTTGATCACATCAGGAGAGACCATACCTTCCTGATTCTCAAATGGAATCCTCACAGACAGTTACCTGATGCTTTTAGTTTGGCATGCTCTTAGCTTTGTTTCCACTCAAGATGAACCTACTCACATATCAGTATGATATAAGTCAGATTGAGTTTTTTTTGTTTAATAACCAAGTATAGTCTACTATCATTTCCCTAATATAATGCATGTATAGATGTTCTATCAGACACTTAAGTTATCCTTAACGATTACTCTGCACAAAGTCAGTCATATGCTTTTGTTGATTTATTCTAAGTTAATCATCCCTAAAGATTCTATCAGAAATTAAATCTTACAGAATCAAATGCTTTAGTGAACAAATCAGCAAGCTGATTGGTTGTGTCTACTTGACTAACTTGATGAGACCCTTTTCAGAGCAATCTCTCAGAAAATGGTATCTGATTTCAATATGTTTTGTTTTACTATGTTGAACTGGGTTAGCAGTTTTAAACATAGCAGCTGAATTATCAATATGAATTGGTGTATGAAGGAAATTGTAACCATAATTAAGTAATTGGTTCTGCAACCAAAGTACTTGAGAGCAACCTACTGAAGCAGCTATGTACTCTGCTTCAGCTGTGGATACAGATACATTTGTTTGCTTCTTGCACTGCCATGAAACAAGTCTTGGTCCTAAAAACTGACATCCACCAGTTGTGGATTTTCTGTTGTTGTTGCACCCTCCATAGTCACTATCTGAGTAGGAGTAGAGGCTAAAATCTCCATCTTTTGGATACCAAAGTCCCAATGCAGGTTTGCCTTTCAGGTATCTGAAAATCCTCTTTACAGCATTCAGATGGGACTCCTTTGGGTCTGATTGATACCTGGCACAAACACAAACAGCAAACATGATGTCAGGTCTACTGGCAGTTAAGTACATTAAAGAACCGATCATTGATCTATACAATCTTTGATCTACGGATTTTCTAGCAGGGTCAGGCACAATCTTGTCTATTGTTGATGCTGGTGTCTTGCATGAAGTGGAATCAGCAAGATTGTACTTCTTCAAAATTTGATGAATGTACTTTTCTTGATTGATCAAAATGCCATCTGGTTTCTGATGAACTTGTAAGCCAAGGAAGAATGTCAATTCTCCCATGGAGCTCATCAAAATTCAGATTTCATTAAATCTTCAAAGCTTTGGCACAGCTTCTTGTTGGTTGATCCAAATATTATGTCATCAACATATATTTGAACCACCAAAGATCTTGATGTTCATGTTTGAGGAAAAGTGTCTGATCAATTGTTCCTCTCTTGTAGCCATTCTTCAGCAGGAAGGATGATAGTGTGTCATACCACTTTCTGGGTGCTTGATGAAGACCATACAAAGCTTTATCAAGCTTGTATACTCTATGTGGATAATCAGGGTCTTCAAATCCAGGGGGTTGAGCAACATAGACTTCTTCATCAATTTTCCCATAGAGGAAAGCACACTTCACATCCATTTGATAGACTGTGAACTTCTTGAAGGAGGCATAGGCTAGGAAAACCCTACTATGATACCTCTGTCATCCAGCTTGTTTTTGAATAGCCACCTTGTTCCAATTGGATGTTGACCCGTAGGCAAGTCTACAAGAGTCCACACTTTTTGTTTTCTGAATTGTTGTAGCTCTTCTTGCATAGCCTCAATCCAGCTGTTGTCTTTTAGTGCAGCTGTAATGTTTGCAGGAACTGTTTGGGACAAGAAGCAGGTGAACAAACAAATGTTTGCCACACCTCCTTTGTGCCTTGTAGTTCTTGTATTCAGATCTCCAATGATATTGTCTGTTGGATGAGCCTTGTGGATTCTGCTTGTTGAGACAGCATCAACTGGAATTGTGAATTCCAAGTTTGAGAAACCCATTGAAGCAGATGAAGTCAGCTGAGAAGTTGAGTTTATGAAATAATCAAAAGGCTCATGTTCATTTTGATCAGCTTGTGTATGAGTTGCTGCTGGGTTGTCTTCTTCTGCAGGAAGTTCTACGGAAGCAGCATTTTGTTCGTCCGCAGGAGGTTCTACGGAAGCAGCATTTTGTTCTTCCGCAGGAGTAACTGCGGCATCTACAGACGCATTTTGTACTTCCGTAGAAGTTGCATTACCATCCACGGATGAACATTGTTGTGTTGTAGGCATGGTTTGTTGATTTAACCCCTCCTCTTTATCCCTTAGTTCAGCAGCTGAGGCAGGACTTACATCTGCGGATACTGAGGCATCTGCGGATGTATTTACGGATGTAACTTCATGCTGCTGACTTGATTCTTGCTGAGGTACAGTTGAAAGTTGTGCACGTGGTGGGTCAGCTGTCAGGGGCACTTCATTCAAGCTTGGAGGTACAAATGGATAGCATGTATCCGCATCACCTGCATTGATCAGATAACCAGTGTTAAATGATTCTGTTAATGCATCTATATCAAATAACCAAGATGATCTTTTTACATTAGTAGTAAACATGGATTCATCAAAAGAAACATTAGAAGTCTCTTCAACTATGTTATGTTCTGGAATATAGACCCTATATGATTTATAAGTGGATGAATATCCAACAAAGAAACCATCATAGGCTTTTTCAGAAAATTTTCCCAATTGTTCTTTAGTATTCAAAACAGACACATGACACCCAAAAGCTCTAAGATATCCTATAAAAGGTTTCCTTTTAAATAAGAGTTCATAAGGTGTTTTATTATGTTCTTTGACTATCAAAGTTCTATTTTGAACATTGCAAGCTGTATTCACAGCTTCTGCCCAGAAAGTAATGGGCAACTGAGAATCATCTAGCATTATTCTGGCTGCTTCTATGAGTGTTCTATTTCTCCTTTCAGCCACTCCATTTTGTTGTGGAGTTCTTGGTGCACTGAATTGTCTTGCTATCCCTTTATTCCTGCAAAAAGAATCCAGATCAGCATTAACAAACTCAGTTCCATTATCACTCCTAAAAATTTTAACTTTTAAATCAAGTTGATTCTCAATCTTGATCACAAAGTCCATTAATGTTTCAGATGTTTCACTCTTATGTTTTAAAAAGAAGACCCATGTGAATCTAGTGAAATCATCTACTATCACCAAACAATATTGCCTTTTTCCAATGCTCAGCACATTGGTTGGACCAAAGAGGTCCATGTGAAGCAATTTGAGTGGTGTAGTGTTAGTGTTAATTGTTTTGGATTTATGAGACACTCGGTGTTGTTTTCCTTTATAACATGAAGAACAATGATTAGAACAGTGAAATTCTTTCTTTGGTAATCCAATGACTAAGTCATTTTTCACCAATTTATTCATGTTTTTCATGTTGGAATGGACAAGCCTTCTATGCCACAGTTGAGATTCATCTTCTAAAGATTTAGACAGCAGGCATGTCTCATGATTAGTGAGTGTTGTGTTGTTCATATCCAAGATATATGTGTTGCCTTTTCTTGATGCTTTGAGAAGGATCCAGTCTGCTGGAACTATAAAACCTGGCTTAAGAATGTAACAGTTAGTGTTATCAAATAGTGTTAAGTAATTTTGATCACAAATTTGGGAAACACTAAGTAAATTATACTGCAAATTTTCACAGTAATTTACTTTTTCAAATGTTAACACACCATTAGTTACCATTCCCTCACCAACAATTTTACCTCCCTTCTTATCCCCACCAAATGCCACATAAGAGGCATGTTTATGTTTGAAGTCATGGAGAAGTACACAGTTGCCTGTCATATGTCTGTAACAACCACTGTCAACATACCACTTGTTGTCAGCTCTCCATGATTGTTCCTCTCTGGACATAGGAGGAACTTTGTTTTCCATATGTGCCATTAATGCTTGATTCTCCTCTATCACTTCCTTCTTATACAAACTCCAGTCACATGTTCCATCTTGAAGGATGATCAGCCCTGACTCCTTAGGATTGCTTGGTCCCGCTGATGTATTTGTGGCTGGTGGGGATGTTAGCTGAGGTTGTCTATGCAGAGATCTTTGAGAGGTTGATTGCTGATTCTGATATTGTTGTTGCTGCTGATTTTGTTGCTGCTGATGCTGATACTGCGGAGATGATTGTTGGTTGCATTCTCTAGAGAAGTGACCATAGAGATTGCACTTGAAGCATCTGACTTTTGATTTATCAACACCAATTTTTGATGTTTTGCTTGCTGCTGCCAGATTTTTATTTCTCCGCAGATATTGCTTAGCTCTGTAAGCAATCATTACCATCTGCCATTGTAGATCCATCTCTTCTACTACATCAGGAGGGAGTTCCACCAAATCTTGCTGACAGATGTTTGCTGATGTAAGTGAACTTCCAAGATATGCTTGAAAGCTAGAACTAAAAGCTGCAAAGGCTACTTTTTGTTCTTCAGAATCCAATATGACAGTTATTGGTTCTGATTGTTTGTTATGTTGAGAAGAGTTTGCAGTTGCTGATGTTTCTCTTTTCTCTTCAGATCTTCCCTTTTCCTTTTGATTTTTACTTTGAGATGATTTCTTAGTGGGTTTGGATGCATAAAACTAACTTCCTCTTCATCATCACTCAAAGTACAAGAGTTATCACTTTCATTGTTTGAGATAAATGCACTTCCAGCATTTTTGGTTTCCTTGAAGTGATATGGTGAGACATGAGTTCTCACACTCTTGTTTCTTGATTGTTCATCCAGTTCAAGAGCTTCTACCTTAGCAACCAATGTATCCAGACCTGTTGTCTTGAGATCTATGGTTTTCTTGAACATGGAGACTGTTTGCTTCCAACTTTCAGGCAAAGTGTGGAGCATCTTCTTGTTTAATTCCTCAGTGGTATATTTTAACTCCAAGATGTTCATCTCAGTAACAAGTTGCATAAATCTATGGAGTTGCTGAGGAATTGATTCACCCTCAATATGATAAAAAGTTTCATATTGTGATCTAAGGGTGTCTTTCCTTATGCTTCGGATCTCATCACTCCCTTCACAGAGAGTGTGGAGTATCTTCCACAGGGAATTTGCTGTCTTGTAGTTTTTACACCTGATCAAGATTTCTTCTGGCAAAGCCATACTAAGCAAGCTGTATGCTTTAATATCGACTTTGACCTTCTTGACATCATCAGGTGGCAGGTCTTTAGTGCTGATTGGCTGGTTCTTGTCATTATAATCCGGCCCAAGAGTGGGTGGAATATAAGGACCTTGAGTGATGGACTCCCACAAGTCAGAATCTGTGTAGTTCACATGATTCCTGAACTTGATCTTCCAGGATTTAAATCAGCTTTGGTTTCCAACTTTGGCGGTTGATAAGATCCTCCACCAAAAGTACTCATGTTTAATGCAAAAGAATTAATCAAAACTTAAATGCTAAAATTGATAAATCTATCAAAGACGCAGATCTAGTATTCAATTGATTTGAATATAGATCTAAATCAAACAAGCAATGAGACAGTGCTTGCTGAACGACAAGTCGTTGATTTAATTGTTTGAAAATCAATTAAACAATTTTAATACTGATAGATCAATTGATCTAAATCAATGAGCACCAATACTCTGATACCACCTGTGAATCCAAGGATCGCGATTCAGGAATTATCAGTATTAAAATAAATCAATTTAATGATCGCGGAATTATCACTAATTAACGTTTAATTGTTTTAATGATTAACGATGAACACAACCACAGAAACACAATAAATGCGAAATCAATAATAATTCAAATGTATTTCATTAACTATAAGGTAATGATTACAAAAGAATAATAACTGATAACTATGAACAACGAATTTTGTGAATCAAATAATGTTTGATGTTGATGTGACGGCAGCTAGGGTTGCACAATGAACTCTTGACAGCCGTAATAATGATTGATTGTGTTCCCCGAGATGTGAATCCTATGACTCATATTTATAGACGGTTTGAGTCGGTTAAGGAAACACCGGATCTCTTGGGATTTGTTATTAATTGTGTTGACTTGTTTGACTTCTTGGTATTTGAAATCGCACAAGTATTCTGTTCTTCCGCAGGTGTCTTGTCGTCCGCAGAACTTTTGTTCTTCCGTAGATGATTGGTCTTCCGTAGCAGAGTTGTTCTTCCGTAGGAAATCCTTCTTCCGTAGGAGTCTTCACTTCACGGTACTTGATCATCCGCAGGAACATGTACTTGGTCATTTTGTCTTGTAAACATATCTACGGATTAACAAAATTGTTCATCCGTAGATGTTTTTCCCTGTCAAGTCACAAATCAACACACATATATATGGGGTTATCCTATAGATTCAAAGTACATATATATATATATATATTTCGACTGTTACAAATATTAATTACAAGACTTTATTTTCAAGTACTAAGCCTATACAAAAATGATCTAGCCCTATACAATCTAGATCTAACAGTCCATACATCATACACGAAGGGGAGCTATGTGTTGTCTCTTTTTTAATTCTCTATATTTTATGTCTATATTTTATGTGAATAGTAATTCTCTTATGGTTTTTCTTTCTCTAGTATTTTAGTTTTAAGTTCTTTTTAGTCTCCACTAAAATCTTATTAATTGTACATTCATGTTTCTTTTTATGCATATTGTTTTAACCATTGAATCTACTTTTTCATAAAAACTAGGGTTATACACGAACACGCGTTGCGCGTTGGATGACGGATTAAATCGAGGCTCAGATAAAACGAATGTTCTCATTTTCATCGCCATCATAGCTTGATAGGAGACATACCAACTAATGACAACGACATCGGCCTCATGAAAAACAACTTTAACGCAAACTAAGGCTCAGAGTTCCAAATGTGATTATTAACCAATGGCTGCAGCCTATAAGGGGGGTTGCGGGTATGCACCGATCGTCCACCAACCCTGCCACGCAAAGGCTATGCCGTATTCGAATTTATTAACCTAAATTTGAAATCATCACAATGAATTGAACTCATCACAATCAGATGATAAAACCCCAAAATATAATAAAACATTCAGATGAAATAATAGAATCATATATTATCAACAACTTCCTGTAGCATCACAAAGAACAACTTCCTCTGCTCATAATAACAAATTCTCTCAGAAGAGTTAGTTTCATCATCACAGACCAAACAAAATTACATCTACAGCTCAACGTAAGTGTTGGCACAAGCACTTTGATCTAACGGACAACATCAGGAAGGGGCTGTTTGGGATTGCTTATTTAGAATGACTTTTAACTTTTGGAGGGGTGAAAAGACCAAAATGCCCCTCCAAAAGTTACCAGAAGTTAAAAATTTTAACTTCTGGTGACTTTTGGAGGGGCATTTTGGTCTTTTCACCCCTCCAAAAGTTAAAAGTCACTCTAAATAAGCAATCCCAAACAACCCCGAACAACAGCTAAAAACCCCCAAAATAAGAAAGCAGAGGGTTAGTCTCAAACGAGTAAGAGCTCAAATTCATTAGCTCTACAACTTGAAAAAGTAACCACCGGCGGGTCGGAGACCAACGACCGCGTCAAAGCAACCTCACTATCATTAGGTAACCACCCAACATCCCTACCACGCAGACGCCACCAAAGGTGGGATGGAGACCACCGGTGGCGTCAAGGCAACAATTGTGCCACCAAAGAAGGAAAATCGACCAAACGGAGGAAGAAGGAAACTCAGAGACTCAATCGTGCCCGGCGCCACCGCCAAAGACCATCGTCGCCAAATCCTAGTCAGATCTGAGTGTGCGAAAGAGAAAGATACGGTTAGGGGAGGGGGGACTTGGGTTAGCCGCTGGCAACTGACGCAACATACATCGGTGACTAAAAGCCGCCGCCTCGCTGGCGGTAGCAATAGGGTTCGACCCCCCCCTTTCAAGAAAACCGTTCTTTGACCATGGTTTAAGAAAGACGGACAACCGACAGAGAGAACGACGGGCCAGCCGAAACGGCCACCGCCTCCGCCTCCATCGCCACCGACACCATCGATTTGTCTCTAAAACTTCGAGAATGTACATATATACAGTAGTGGAGAGGACCAAACTGCAAATACTCAACAAAGCTGTGGTCAAAACATAAAATCCATTAACATACTATTCCTTCATTTGGTTTATAAATATATAGGGGAATGTTGTTAAAAATCGATTTGTTACGTCATGCTACTTGAGTGTAAACTATTATTTAAAAGTTAAAACACATGTTTTAACTTGTTATTTAACCTCGCCACTTTCTCACCTCCAATTATTGTTGTTGGTGGCTTCATTTTTTCTTAATTTTGAAAAATTATTATAAACTTCTCATAGCACAAAAGGATAATTTCTAAGAGGTCCTTTCATCTTATCTTTAGTGTCGTAATAATATACTTTTTTGTTTAATATTAAAAGTGATGTCTTCCCAAAAAAATATAAGCTTTTAAAGAAACTAAAACTAATCAACCCTATCATTTAATGTGTCACGTGGATTTCCATTTTTATGTAAAATATTGTTGCTTGCTGATAAAAAGCATATAAAGTAACACACTTTCATAGCTTCATGATATTTGGAAAATGTCTAGCGCTAATTGTCATGATCAATACACTTTACACCTTCGTAATAAACCATATTATTATGACACCATTTTTTGTAAAAGATGGACATATATCATTACTCCTTGTATACTTTTAATAACATACCTTACCATAATGTTATAAAGTGGTAATTCGAAAACTAGAAGATTAAATGATACTCAGGTATATCATCTTATTAAAAATATTATGAAAGTGGTTCAAATATAAATATATTTTTGCTACAAAGTGTTAGAAGAAACAATGAGACAAAAAACTCATAAAAAAATCTTACAATCTAAATCGAATTTAAAAAAAGTAACTCCGAGCTTTTGTTCATCTAGCCGTCCTCACTAAGAACAAAAATTCACCAAGAACAAAATAAATAAAAATAAAAATAAAAAGTTAATTAACGTTTGTTTATTGTGTCATTTATAAAAGACACAATGACGTTATTGTGTCATTATGAAAGACACAATGACGTCATTGTGTCATTATGAAAGACACAATGACGTCATTGTGTCATTATGAAAGACACAATGAAGTCATTGTGTCATATAAAGACACAATGAATTTTTTTTATTTTATTTTTTATTTTTTACTGAAAGAGGACGACGAGAGGAACAGAGACTAAAAGTACTTTTTTGAAATTCGATTTAGATTGTGAGATATAATTTTTTTTTGACTTTTTAACCTCATTGTGTCTTCTCACACTTTGTAGCAAAAATACACTTTTTATAAATTCATCCAAATATTATTAAGAAAACTTAGTAGGGTAAACCTTAATTTGTGCAAAAAGAGTACAACATGCGTTCTCAAACTAATACATGCTTTTCAGTTTGTGGAATTTGATCTTTTGTGAGAAGTATTTGATTTAATCTTTAATATAGTCTTCTTTTATTTAAATCATGTAGGTTGTAATGTCTTCATGACTTCATAGATGATCTCTAACTCTTGATATGCTCTATATTGGATGCTTCATATATGTATTGAATCATTGACATTCGATTCAAGATCTTTTGATTAGTATTATATATTGTTAAGTTCCCCATGCTGCTTTTGATTAGTATTATATCCATCATCATTATACCCAACTAGTTAGGATCTATTATTTTTCTAGTAGAAGAGACCTAAGTCCCATGTCCCGTAAATATACCAGAACAAGTGTTTTACTTCATTTCAGTGTCTGCATGTTGCGTTCAACTATATTCGGCTAGCGCGTATACTACAATTACGAATTTTTTTCTTGGGCTGGTAAAGGTCTTTGTGTATGTCTAGCAACAAGACAACCATGAGTGTGTTTTGCAATTGATGGATTAATATACAATTACACACATAATCGAATTACACTTTGAGTCATAATTTAAGGTCTTTCATTTTGAATATTCTTTTTAATAGTTTGACGGTTTCTATTTAATCTTTTCAAGAGATTCAAATGATGTATATATCATTTGCCTAATCTATGATTATAGTGAATATAGTTTTAAGTTCTACCTCTTAAGGGGATTCAGTGATGTTTAATTAGGTCATCATCATAAACTACGATTATAATAACTTTAAAGAGTGAAAGTTTGATAAAGATGCATGGCTGATATGATGATCAAACTTGTATTAATTTTTTGAAAAATTTACTTTGTCTATTGTATCACATATGACTAGTTTCTTGAGAATAGAGATCTAGCATGTATATCTCGTGGTAATGATTTTAATGCTCTAAGTATTTTTAATCCTTTAATAGTTTTCATATAAATAAATGTCTTTTTCAAGAGTCTCATATAACTATCTTTGAACCCTTTAGAGGGCTTAAATATTGATTTGCCAAGAGCCCACTACACATGATAAGTCTTATGGTATTAGAACTTTTAGAATATTCAGGGGTGCACACCAACACAAGCGATTATTTAAACCATCATGTTGTTACATGAGTAACCTATTTAGTCAATAGTATGTTGAAACTATATCTAAGTAGTAGTTTCTAGCATGGTTGTTAGGATCAGATCGGACCGGCCCGTCCAACCGGTGTGACCGGGGATCAGGTAGGTGGCCGATCCGGTCCGCTGTGATTCGTTTTGAACTAGTCGAACCGGTGGTCGGACCAGAAAACCGGACTAGTTCGGACTGGAATTTGTTATTTTTTATTTTAATGGGTAAAAACGGGGTGTTGAACCATAAATTAGTGTGTTGTATATACAAATATAGTTAAGTTTTATATATAACTATAATATATATATATATATATATATATATATATATATATATATAAATCATATATAAATTACTTATATTTGATTATATATGTCTATACTATATAATAAAAGAGTAACTAAGATGCCACATGTCACTCTCATATTACTCCTCAAAAGAATTTTTCCGCCTAAACTAATATATTATTTTAGTTAAGATTTTTATTTTAAGAAACTCAATTAATAGTAATAATTTATTTTGTTTTAAATTTAATTTTTTATATTATCAACTTAATTGTGTAATCATATTGTTTTGAACAATACATATTTTTATAGCTGAATAAGATTCAATTAAAAAAAACTAAAAATAAAAAAAAATATTTATTGATATATTTATTAATTTTAGATTAGTGTGATTTTAACACAACTTGTTTAATTTTAAATGAGTCAATTATATATTATATTATTCAAAAAAATATTTGAATATTTATAATTTATAAATGTAATTTTTATTTTTCATTGTTATAGTAATACGTAACTTAATCATACGAAATATTTATACATTTATGAGTTATATTGTTTTCATATTTTCAACCCGTGTATTACACGGGTTTACTAAAACTAGTAATTATATATATATATATATATATATATATATATATATATATATATATATATATATATATATATATAATACCATATATATAATTATGATGTCATCCGGTTCTTAAATCCGGTCCAACCGGTCCGACCACCAAACCAGCATGGCGTCCTGTTCGACGTCTGATCCGGTTCTGAAAACATTGGTTTCTAGTTACTCACCATGCTTGATTCTATTAAATTTACATTATACAATATATTCTAGTTGGTAAAAATTTAGTCTTATGATATTGTGTTCATGTCATATTTTACAAATGTGTTTGATAATATACAATATGTTATTGGTCACAGTTTTAATGTGATAAGCGCACGTACTAAGGTTTTCAAGATTTAACGAAATAGAAAACATCAAATATTATTGATGAGTTTATGTAGGTAATAAGTTACTACGGTTTTCAAGATTTAAGAGAATATAAGACATTATTTATTATCAATTGAGTTTAAGTAGGTAAAAAGTTGCTAAGTTTTCAAGATTTAACAAAATAGAAAACATTATTTGTTATTAATTAAGTTTATATAGGTAATAAGATATGAAGTGTTCAGGAGCACTCAATCAGGTAATAGGATGCATGTTCTTTTAGAACTTTCATATCTTTCACATTTGTAGTTACTCATGGTTCGATATGATATCATAATGAGATGCTTCTTTTAAGAATGTTGAGAAAACAATATGATTATGGTATTAGTTGCAATGGTACTAGACATTCATGTCTAATATTGTGAAGCTCTATTGGAGCACTTTCAAATATGTATAAATTTTATGTTTTCTAACACCTTAGTGTATCAATGATTAGTGGTTGGTCATTTTGTAGCAATTTCTTTCTTACCCCTTTTAAGACCTTTCGTCTAATCGTCTCGGTATCACCTTCGTGTTGTGTTGGCTTGACAAGTTAATGCTAGGTTTTTTCATGTATCACTCGTCTATATAAGTTGTTCCGTCAACCCCAACCTCTTTTAGGATGACATAACAAGAACAAATGAAAAGAAAGCCTTAAAAACACGGTCATATTATCACTTAGACATGAAGGTTATAACTAGGATGACATAACAAGAACAAATGAAAGCAAAAAAACAAGATAAAGGTGAGCACTTAGGCTGCTATCAAATAAGTTATAACGGTTTCACAACACTAAGAACTTATATTTTTAACGGCTCTAATCTAGTCCAACTATACTTTAGCTTATATCTACTTTATGCATCAAGTGAGCTTTGAACCCCATATTTTTTGAGTGACGGGTATACATTTTTACAGTTTTACCACTAGACTATCCTAGTGGTTGTCACTACCATTTTATATACCAAAAATAAATTGCTTTATAAGCTTTCTCCATATAGATGTTTTTGCCATCCATACATGGTGCTTTAGATTATTAATTATACCAAAAAAAACATTTAATAAAACAAACAAACAAACAAACAAACATACCCAGTGTATCCCGCTGAAAGCAGGGTCTGGGAGGGGTAAGTGGCGGCAAGTCATTCCTCTATCTTGACAGATAGAGAGACCGCTTCCGAAGAGACCCCCGACTCGTTAAAAAAGTCAATAGCAATAGTAATGGTAATGATAATACATAGCATACAATCGCATAACATAGCAAACATACATTGATAGGTATCCCAAAAAGATATATCTAGCGCGCACCACATAAAAACCGGAAAGTAACACCCTAAGGGTTAAGTAATACATGACACCGAAAACCCTTCTCACCCACAAAACCCCCTAAAAGTCCTTAATTTTAATTCTACGCCTCCACTCAGTCCTATCCTCGATCATGTGCTCAGAAAGATGCAGGTCTATCATATCTCGCCTAATAATCTCGTCCCAGGTCAACCTAGGTCTACCTCTACACCTCCTACCCTCTAAGATGATGTTCTCTAGTGATCGAACAGGCGCTGCCCTCGTCCTCCTCTTCACGTGCCCAAACCATCTTAGTCTTCCCTCTCTTATTTTGTCTGTGATACAAGCCACCTCTAGCTTTTGGCGAAAGACGTCGTTTCTTATCCGATCCAATCTTGTGTGCCCACACATCCACCTCAGCATTCGCATTTCTGCGACCTCCATTTGTCTCTCGTGCGTTTTCTTTATGGCCCAACAGTTTGTGCCGTATAACATCGCTGGTCGTACTGCCACTCTTTATAGTTTTCCATTTAGTTTTGCTGGGAACCTCTTATCACACAGAATCCCTGATGCTGCTCTCCACTTGCACCATCCTGATTGCACACGATGGGCTACATCGCTGTGTATCTCTCCGTCTTCCTGTACGTACGAGCCAAGGTATTTGAACCTAGCCGTCCGCGGGACCGCCATGCCCTGTAAACTGATTTGGGTGTCCTCTTCAGCCTCGCCACTAAAGTTACAATGCATGTATTCTGTCTTAGAATGACTTATCCTTAAGCCTCTGCATTCTAGTGCTGCTCTCCACTGTTCTAGTCTCTCGTTAAGCCCCGTCTTAGATTCTGATATTAAGACAATATCATCCGCAAACAGCATACACCATGGGACTTGCTCTTGTAAAGACTTGGTCATCTCATCCAACACTACTGTGAAGAAAAAAAAACATTTAATAATGGTTGATTATTAATCGGTCTAATCCAACTTAGTATTTATACATTAATGACATTTCCGAGACTCAACTAAATTAATCATGTTAGGTGAAGTTTAATTGTTTTGGTGATAAAAATTTGGGTCTATATTTAAACATGTAAATATGATATGGAATTATGAAAATGACCGATTATATACTTTGTTTCTAAAGAAACGAAAATATGGTTTTTGTTGAATTATTTAATTTTATTCAAATAAAGTATTATAACGGGTACAAATAAATATCAAATGTTACATATGGTATTGAATGATACTAGTGTTATTGCTCCGGTTGAAGGGTCATATCATTGTCTCTTTTCAAAGTATAAAAACGAATTAAAGACTCATGTACCAATGTACCATTTGAAAACATGCATTCACTAAAGAAGGAAACAAAACCTAACTCAAGTTTGAGCTAACAATAATTTTTGTTTAATTTTTTAAGATAATATATGTTAGATTTGTAATTTTATTAGCATGTCCTAAAGTCTTTAAGTTTTTTTATGATTTATAAATGTAATTAACTTTAACTACTTGCCCATAATGGGCTAGTGATGATGATTTTATAGATCCGTTTTTCTAGTTCTACTTATAGTTGTTTAATTATTTTTCTTGGAATTAGCTTGATAAAAACTTGTTAAAAGATTGAGAACGCTTAGGTTGGAAGCGACTAATTTTTTTTAACGACTGGTTAGTTGTTAATTGTTAATATCACCAATTTAGTAATATTCACCCATGCCAAGGTTTAAATCTTGGAAGCGACTAAATATGTGCTCAGTTTCTAGCTTGATTGAAAATATCATGAACTAAAATATTTTCATCTCTCACTAGCTCGAACTTTGAACATTGAACTCGACTCGTACTATCCCTGCTTTTTAATTCACATTGATATACTACTTTATCGTTATAATGCATTTAAAACATCTTTTAATGATGGTGTGCCGATATTGACATTTAATGAAAAGAATACACAATCAATGATTTACTTGGAAAATAATTTCTTAAATCATAGTAACATAGCCAATGTGAGACTAGCCCATTTGATAGAGTCTTTGTCTTTTAAAAAGGAGGTTCTAGGTTCAAACTCAAACATAAAATAAAGTAATTTGATGTAACTTAAAAGTAGAAGTAACATAGATTTACCGTTAAAAAATCTCATGGTACTATAAAGTACTACAACAATTTTTGGTCGCTTCATGTTGATCAACACTATAATATTCTTTGACATGGGAAGTTTTTTGATGTTAAACCAAATGTTTATTTAAAAAACTATTTACCTATTTCATACAAACAATGTTCCATTGTGGTTATAGTTTTGTCAAAAAGTATGGGATTTTAAGATATATTTTTAGATAACAATTAGAAAACTACCATGGCCTAATGGTATGATTCGTATGTAGTGATGATATCCTATCTATGACTCAAAGGTGGCTCGACTATATATAAAAAAAAGGAATCTATCAGGCCCCTCAATTTTCTTGATTATGTATTAGAAATTATTTGAATTTATTAGGGGTCTTCGTCTAATTTTAATCTTGATAAGAAGAAACAAATAGGAGACAAAATTAAGGAGGGAAAACTAATTCATTCTATATGAATTATCAGAAAATAAATACATACATACATACATACATACACACATACATACATATATATATATATATATATATATATATATATATATATATATCGGGTAATGTTCTTTTGTTAACCCTTGTTTATTGTGATAACCCGTTAACTCTAATGTAGTGAATACTTACACCAGTGTAACTAACTTTTACACCACGTTACACCACTGATGTAACAATTTTTCCTCAATTTTCAAAACTTCACTCCATTTTTAAAAAAGCTCAACCCTTTTTAAAACCTTTTTAACTTTTTTTATATTATTTTATTTTTTTAAATAAATTACATCATTAAATAGATCATTTTAATATCTTTAACTTGAGTATAGTCTTGCTATATATATATATATATATATATATATATATATATAGGATATGGATCAAATGTTAACCCTTGTTTATTGCGATAACCCATTAACCCAACTAGTGGTCCACACCAAGCCACGTCATCACTGTAACTTAGAGTTACAGTGGTAAAACTAGTGGTCCAAAACGAACGTTAAATTTTTTTTAAAAAAAATATAGCAAGACTATACTCAAATTAAAGATATTAAAACGTCCGGTGAAGGGGGTACCATTGTCGAAGAACCTCGTTTTATAAGCCTTGTCCTTTAAGTATTCATTTACAAGTACCATTGATCTTTATAAAAACCGGACCGGACAACAAACTGATCTTCCTATAGGTTCGTTGGTTGGACTGGTCGGATCAGTCGAATCGGTTGGACAACATTTAGAAGTCACGTATAAAGAAATTAATATTATCCATATGCACACAATTCTAAAACAATATATGAAAATATTATATGTTTTAAGATGGATTTAAACTTTTAAAACAATAGAACCGTGTGATACTTATGATCGTTACCTCATGGTAAGATTAGCCAGACTTCTCATGCATGGCGAATTGCAATTACGTGTGCACCCGTAATGGTAATTTACCTTGCATGATCACTCTTAGCTTCACTTACCCCAAGTTAACATCATAGTATTATTTAGATTCAACAAGCACAAATTATATGATGTCCTCCTGTCCATGAGCCAATAGTATTCCAATAGTAGCATGTAATAGCAAGTAAGCATATAAGCACATTATATCTAATGATAACTGCATATCCGTCATACTTTCAAGATTACAGTCATAATCGGATTTAATATCCGAGATCGACGCTACGCGTGATCACCGAAGTTCCCTGTAACACCCCGAAATTTATTTAAAAGAAAAGAAAAGAAAAGTATCTTGAAAGAAAAGAAAAGGGAAACAAGTAGGAGGGGTAAAGCGTACAAAGTACGAAACTTCAATATTTTATTAATAAAAGAGGTATGGTCACCTCCTTAAAAGCAATTCTGCTTTTTGGCTCTTGGCAAAAGCTGAAAACAAAAGCAGATCGGGTCTTTGGAGAAGAAGAAAAGAAAAAGAAGCTGCAACAGGTTAGTTCTTGAGTTACATGCGGTTTTGACTTAGTTTGGAGCTTGTGACCGAAGTTCTCGGTGTTTAGAGGCTGTGTTCGGAGTTTCTCGGTGCTGAATTTGCTAGGGAGGTTTGTTGATTCGAAGAGCTGCTAAGGTGAGTTTCTAGATCCCCCTTTTTACATGTTTTATACGATTTTTGGGGCTGGAAATACATGTACGTATGTTTTTATAAGGTTGAGTATTATACCCGTATGTTCGTATGCATGTGTATGTGGGTCGGGTATGTTTTGGGCAATTATGTTGCTATGATTATGTTAAGTTCATGCTTAGAATGGTATGTGAATGCTAGAACTAAGTAATGAAATGTTTGGGACTGAGAACAGCTCAAAAATATGTGAACATGCTGCTAATACGCCCATACAAGGATAATAAGTCCAAACAGTGCTCATGTGTCTGAATTCGGACTTAGAAAAACTAAGTGTAGGGTAATGAGTGTAAATAGTGCTCATGTGTCTGAATTCTGACTTAGAAAAACTAAGTGTAGGGTAATAAGTCCAAACAGTGCTCATGTGTCTGAATTCGGACTTAGAAAAACTAAGTGTAGGGTAATGAGTCTAAATAGTGCTCATGTGTCTGAATTCTGACTTAGAAAAACTAAGTGTAGGGTAATGAGTCTAAATAGTGCTCATGTGTCTGAATTTTGACTTAGAAAAACTAAGTGTAGGGTAATGAGTCTAAATAGTGCTCATGTGTCTGAATTCTGACTTAGAAAAACTAAGTGTAGGGTAATGAGTCTAAATAGTGCTCATGTGTCTGAATTCTAACTTAGAAAAACTAAGTGTAGGGTAATGAGTTTAAACAGTGCTCATATGCTCATGAACTAAAATATTTTCATCTCTCACTAGCTCGAACTTTGAACATTGAACTCGACTCGTACTATCCCCCTTTTTAATTCACACTGATATACTTACTTTATCGTTATAATGCATTAAAACATCTTTTAATGATGGTGTGCCGATATTGACATTTAATGAAAAGAATACACAATCAATGATTTACTTGGAAAATAATTTCTTAAATCATAGTAACATAGCCAATGTGAGACTAGCCCACTTGATAGAGTCTTTGCCTTTTAAAAAGGAGGTTCTAGGTTCAAACTCAAACATAAAATAAAGTAATTTAATGTAACTTAAAAGTAGAAGTAACATAGATTTACCGTTAAAAATCTCATGGTACTATAAAGTACTACAACAATTTTTGGTCGCTTCATGTTGATCAACACTAATATTCTTTGACATGGGAAGTTTTTTGATGTTAAACCAAATGTTTATTTAAAAAACTATTTACCTATTTCATACAAACAATGTTCCATTGTGGTTATAGTTTTGTCAAAAAGTATGGGATTTTAAGATATATTTTTAGATAACAATTAGAAAACTACCATAGCCTAATGGTATGATTCGTATGTAGTGATGATATCCTATCTATGAGTCAAAGGTGGCTCGACTATATATAAAAAAAAGTAATCTATCAGGCCCCTCAATTTTCTTGATTATGTATTAGAAATTATTTGAATTTATTAGGGGTCTTCGTCTAATTTTAATCTTGATAAGAAGAAACAAATAGGAGACAAAATTAAGGAGGGAAAACTGATTCATTCTATATGATTTATCAGAAAATAAATACATATATATATATATATATATATATATATATATATATATATATATATATATATATATATATCGGGTAATGTTCCTTTGTTAACCCTTGTTTATTGTGATAACCCGTTAACTCTAATGTAGTAAATACTTACACCAGCGTAACTAACTTTTACACCACGTTACACCACTGATGTAACAATTTTTCCTCAATTTTCAAAACTTCACTCCATTTTTAAAAAAGCTCAACCCTTTTTAAAACCTTTTTAACTTTTTTATATTATGTTATTTTTTTAAATAAATTACATCATTAAATAGATCATTTTAATATCTTTAACTTGAGTATAGTCTTGCTATATATATATATATATATATATATATATATATATATATAGATATATATATATATATATATATATATATATAGGATATGGATCAAATGTTAACCCTTGTTTATTGCGATAACCCATTAACCCAACTAGTGGTCCACAGCAAGCCACGTCATCACTGTAACTTAGAGTTACAGTGGTAAAACTAGTGGTCCAAAACGTGTAACATCCGACCCATTCCCAATCCTCAAACCCGGATCCATTTCCTCTTAGAATATTTATTTGGATGAATTAAATGTAACATGGTAGTTTAACCGATATTACAAATAAAATTATTCAACTATGTTCATTTATTTAAATCATTGGATAATTTAATTAAGGTCGTGATTTATAAACATTTAAGTTGAAAGTGTTATATATCATCTTATAATAAATAATTGAAATTAGAAGTTTATTTAAAAGTTCTAAAGATTTTGCAAAAATAAAATGGATTTATAAATTAAGTTTAGGGTGGAAAATGTCAAAAATAAAACTTGACTTATAAGTTTTTGCGTTAATTACACAAATAGTCCCTGTGGTTTACCTAAAGTAACAAGTTTGAGTACTAACTTTTTTGAGTAACAACTTTGAGTATCGTGGTTACTATTTTGTAACACATGTGGGTACTAAGCGCAACGTCCGTTTGTTTTTAACGGATTACCCCATCACGTGTGAAAAACGTGAGGGTAATTTAGTCAAACCAAATAGAAAGGTATAGAGTTAATTACACAAATAGTCCCGGTGGTTTACCTAAAGTAACAAGTTTGGGTACTAACTTTTTTGAGTAACAACTTTGAGTATTGTGGTTACTATTTTGTAACACCTGTGGGTACTAAGCGTAACGGTCGTGTGTTTTTAACGGATTACCCATCACGTGCCAAAAACGTGAGGGTAATTTAGTCAAATCAAATAGTAACGTATACTTTACCAATTTAAACCCTTGCTTCATTATCGTCTTCATTTCTTCTTCATCATCTTCATCATCTTCATTTCTTCTTCAACGACTTCAAAAATTGAAGCCCTAATTGTTTCAAGTAACCATGGTTATATGCAAATGTGATAGAGCATCCATAATAAAAAACTCTTGGACTAACAACAACCTGGACGACGCTTCTACTCTTGCCCACAACTGGTAATTTCTTCTAAACCATCTGCAACTTCTGAATCCGTCATTACATCTTTTACATCGCTGCAAATAAACACGAAGCAAATGAAGATGTAATGACGGATTCAGAAGTTGCAGATGGTTTAGAAGAAATTACCAGTTGTGGGCAAGAGTAGAAGCGTCGTCCAGGGTTGTTGTTAGTCCAAGATTTTTTTATTATGGCTGCTCTATCATATTTGCACATAACCATGGTTACTTGAAACAATTAGGGCTTCAATTTTTGAAGTCGTTGAAGAAGAAATGAAGATGATGAAGATGATGAAGAAGAAATGAAGACGATGATGAAGCAAGGGTTTAAATTGGTAAAGTATACGTTACTATTTGATTTGACTAAATTACCATCACGTTTTTGGCACGTGATGGGGTAATCCGTTAAAAACACACGACCGTTACGCTTAGTACCCACAGGTGTTACAAAATAGTAACCACAATACTCAAAGTTGTTACTCAAAAAAGTTAGTACCCAAACTTGTTACTTTAGGTAAACCACAGGGACTATTTGTGTAATTAACTCTATACCTTTCTAATTGGTTTGACTAAATTACCCTCACGTTTTTCACACGTGATGGGGTAATCCGTTAAAAACAAACGGACGTTGCACTTAGTACCCACATGTGTTACAAAATAGTAACCACGATACTCAAAGTTGTTACTCAAAAAAGTTAGTACCCAAACTTGTTACTTTAGGTAAACCACAGGAACTATTTGTGTAATTAACTCTAAGTTTTTACATAAAATGATAAGTACTCAAATTACAGGGGTCCAAATTGTAACTTTTCAAACCAACCCAAACCCCCCCTGTTTCCCCTTCGCCGGCCGACCGCCGTCCGGCCACCATTCGGCGACCACCTCTCCCTCAAACCACTCGAAAATGTTACAATTAAACCGCCCCTTAACTCTTGCACATCTGTTTCGAACTTGTCATCGGTTTCCATTCGAAATTTGTACAATTATATCGAGTTTTATCTTAGAAACCGAAAATCAATCAAACCCAAATCTGTTTCAACTCGAAATCCAGTAAATTGATTCATGTAATCAACTCGAAACGTACTAAAAATCATTGCGGTCATAACTATTCAAACAATTTGAACTGAAAACATAAAAACGAAATTAAATTTGATCGGTTATAACCGACACAAACTTAAAACGTGTTCAACCTGAAACAGCTGAAGTTGAACTTTCAAAACAGAGGGCAATCGTTCTAATCGACATTTTAAAAGTTTCTGTGCACTCAATTTCGATTACACAACACATCTTCCTCTCTCTCGAACTCCACCTCCACATCGCGACCTGCAACTAATCAACCACCATATTCGAGGCAACGTCAACGGCAATTGATTGAGGGCTTTTGATCACCTGGTCCAATTGAAGCTTCTAGAACAAGCAATTCGATTTCCATCAACAAAATCAACTCGAACTGATTTCTTACCTGTCGCGACCTGTTCATCCTTCACCCCATCGATTCCATCATCATCCATGTAAGGCCCCGTTCCGGGCACCTCACAGTTGGTCGTCATCACCCATAAAACATACATTTAATATAACTTAATAAAAATCTTGCAGCGGAAACTTTAAATTTACTATAAATGCTTTTGCAAATTAATACAACACCCATTACAAAATATCGTTTGTTTGCATTACAATACAAAAACATTAACAAAAGAATGTCATCCCAAAAGAGCTGAGTAGCCGCCTCGTGCCATCCTCAGCAACACTACCTGCCAACTGGAAAACACATAAAAGTCAGCGTTGCTGAGTGAGTTCTAGTTTTATAATAAAACATACTTTTACTTATTTATAAGTATCCTTTCGTGCATGCGTTCATACATCATACGTACACAGAGATAATATTCGTTATTATCTTCATCATTCGTTATTCATCGTTATCTTTAACTTCTCGTATGGATTCTGTCAGGCTTTACCCACTTCATAGCACTTGGCTATGATTACTGTGGTCGAATGACAAGAATCCCGTTCATACTTACTTGCACATTGAAAGGTGAATTGTACCAATACCATATGCTACACCCCGATCGTTATTAGCTACCGGGCCGAAGTCAACATATGAACAACAAAACGTATGCCACGGTACTAGAGGTAAGCGGTAGAGGTACCATGACCATGGTCAATCACAGAGAAGGACCAATCGCGTTATTCAATGCTTGCAAGACATAATTCGTTCGTTCATTAATGCATGTATTCATCATCATTCTTCTTTTCGTTCATTCGTTAATACATGCATTCATCATCATGTTCCTCTTTCATTATCTTTCACTTTACGTTACATAATACTTCATTAGTTCATTCTCGTTATTCGTAAAGTTTCGGAAAGATAAGCATACACAATTACAAGGAACATACATACTCATCATGCATTCATCATCATACCTAGCATCATACATACGTAATCATACATAGCATCATCACTCACATTCAATAACGTCCTAGTCAACAGTCAGGTGAAACCCTACTGCACAAACTCCAAGGGAAATATGTTAAAAAGTCTAAGTATTTTGGGCGTATGAGCCCTGTTCTAGGCGTTTCACCACTGTCGGACTTACCAGCCTACACTTAGAAAATTTTTCAACCCTGGGCGTATGAGTACTGCTGGGCGTATGAGCCCTGTGGGACTTTTCACCCTACACTTAGAATAATCATCTGGTCATACGACCACCCTGTTGGGCGTATGAGCACTATTGGACTCTTCACCCTACACTTAGAATAATCATCTGGTCATACGACCACCCTGTTGGGCGTATGAGCACTATTGGACTCTTCACCCTACACTTAGAATAATCACCTGGTCATACGACCACCCTGTTGGGCGTATGAGTCCTATTGGACTCTTCAACACACTTAGAAAAATTATTTGGTCATACGACCACCCTGTTGGACGTATTAGTAACCTGGACATGTATCTAATTCATATTCCAAATACCACACATCAAAATGCCTAGTTCTAAGCATGCACACATGGTTTCCAGGCATAAATTTAACATAAACTTAAACCTACGTTCATCCCAAAACATATTCTATAGATGTACACATACACATATTATACGGGTATTATACCCACTTCATAAAAACATACTTACATGCATTTTCCAGCCCCAAAACACTTAAAAACGAGTAAAAAGGGGGTCTAGAAACTCACCTTTGCAGTCTCTCGGGTATGACTCCTTCAAAACCCGTTTGCTACAAGTTGAACACCTATAAAACCCAATGAACGCACCCGAACACAAAAACACACATATAAGAACATGCATTCTCGGTTTCTTGGCCAAAACACAACTTAAAAACACTAATTCTTACCTTGAATCCGATTTCTTCTTCTTTCTCTCTCTAAGAATCGAAGTCCCTGCTGTTTCTCTCTCTAAAAACCGAATGCAAAGAAGTGTGAAGGGGGTTATGGGCGGCCATACCTTCTTTTACACCAACTTTTCAATGATTTTGTCCTTTTGGCACTTTTTACCCCTTAACTTTAAGTTGACTTCCGTTTCCTTCCTTTTTCTTTCTATTTTATTCTTTTATTTCTTTAAAAGAAATTACGGGTGTTACAAGTCCACCCCCCCTTATATAGGTTTCGTCCCCGAAACCTGTTATTCCTCAAACAGATGTGGGTAGTGCTGTCTCATTTCCTCTTCAGTCTCCCACGTAGACTCGGATCCCTTTTTGTGCTTCCACTGTATACGCACAAGAGGAACCACTTTATTCCTTAACCTCTTCTCCTTACGATCAATGATTGCCACTGGTTGCTCCACGTAGTTGAGCCGCTCATCCACCTCGATATCCTCCAGTGGTACAACCATGCCTTCATCAGCTAAGCACTTTCTCAGATGAGATACATGGAATGTGGGATGAATTCCACTTAACTCATCTGGCAATTCAAGTCGATAGGCCACCTCTCCTACTCGTGCGACAATTCGGAAAGGTCCTATGTATCTCGGGCTTAGCTTACCTCTTTTCCTGAATCTAATAATTTCTTTCCAAGGTGAGACCTTCAACATAACTCGGTCACCAACCTTGAACTCTATCGGTCTTCGCCTCTTGTCAGCATACGACTTTTGCCTATCTTTCGCTGCCTTCATGAAGGCTTTGATCCTTTTCCAATTTCTCAGTCGTAGCTTCGATCACCTCAACACCTCCTAACTCTTTCTGCCCAATGTCTCCCCAGCACACGGGCGTCCTACATCTCCTACCGTATAGCATCTCGTAAGGTGGCATGCCAATGCTGGCATGATAACTGTTGTTGTACGAGAATTCTGCTAACGGCAGGTGATTGTCCTAACTTCCTCCAAAATCGATCACGCACGCCCGAAGCATGTCCTCGAGTGTTTGGATCGTCCTCTCAGACTGACCGTCTGTCTGAGGGTGATATGCTGTACTAATGTGTAGTCTCGTCCCCATTGCATCATGAAATCTTTTCCAAAACTTGGAGGTAAACCGGGTGTCACGATCAGACACAATAGACACCGGTACACCATGACGAGCTACAATTTCTTTGATGAACAGATCCGCCAATCTTTCAGATGAGTACGTTTCGCGGATCGGTAGGAAGTGGGCACTCTTGGTTAATCGGTCAACTATCACCCATATGGCATCATACCCTTTTGGGGTACGTGGTAATTTCGTAATGAAGTCCATGGTGATGTGTTCCCACTTCCATTCGGGTATATCCAACGGTTGGATCTTCCCGCAGGGCTTTTGGTGTTCCGCCTTCACTTGTAAGCAAGTCAAGCACTTACTTACGTACTCCACTACGTCGCGTTTCATACCCGGCCACCAATAGTCTTTCTTCATATCGTGGTACATTTTGGTAGCACCGGGGTGAATGGAGTATCGGGTCTTATGGGCCTCGTCCATAATTCTACCACGTAGATCCCCGTATCGAGGAATCCACATTCGCCCAAATCGGGTCTTAACACCAAGAGTGTTCTCACCCAATTCCGTAACTAGACCTCTCATCCTTTCGGAGTTAAGACGATCTTCTTTCAAAGCCTCGTCTTGAAACTCCTTAACCTGAGTCATTACATCTAAGGTCATAATTAGCTGATATGCCTTTACCCGGATCGGCTCAGGCCTTTCTTTTCGGCTAAGGGCATCGGCCACCACGTTGGCCTTGCCCGGATGGTAATGGATTTCGCAGTCATAATCCTTTATGAGCTCCAACCATCGCCTTTGCCTCATGTTTAGATCTTTCTGCTCGAAAAAGTACTTCAAGCTTTTGTGGTCGGTGAAGATTGTGCACTTCGTCCCGTATAGATAGTGCCACCAAATCTTTAACGCGAAAACCACCGCAGCTAATTCTAGATCGTGTGTGGGATAGTTGGCTTCGTGGATCTTCAGTTGTCGAGATGCATAGGCGATCACCCTTCCACGTTGCATCAACACGCAACCTAGCCCGGAATAAGATGCATCTGAATAGACCACTAAGTCTTCATTCCCCTCGGGCAAAGTCAAAACAGGAGCTTGTGTTAGTCTTGCCTTCAACTCCTCAAAAGCCGTCTCCTGCTCTCGACCCCACACGAATTTCACGTCCTTACGAGTCAATTTTGTCAAAGGTGAGGCTATCTTTGAAAAGTCTTGAATAAATCTCCTATAATAGCCCGCCAATCCCAAGAAGCTACGAATTTCGGATGGCGTCTTTGGTGATTTCCATTGCATCACAGCCTCAACCTTTGCTGGGTCCACCATGATTCCCTCTGCATTTACCACGTGACCCAGAAATTGCACCTCGCGTAGCCAGAAAGCACATTTGGAGAACTTAGCATACAGTTTCTCCCTTCTCAAAGTCTCCAATACTTCCCGAATGTGACCGGCATGCTCTTCTTCGCTCCTCGAATAAATCAGGATATCATCGATGAACACAATCACTGATTTATCTAACATTGGCCGACACACTCGGTTCATCAGATCCATAAAAGCAGCTGGTGCGTTAGTTAGACCAAATGACATAACGAGAAACTCATAGTGTCCATAATGTGTACGGAAAGCTGTTTTAGGAATGTCCTGCTCCTTTACCTTCAATTGATGGTAGCCAGATCGAAGATCTATCCTCGAGAACCAACTGGCACCTTGGAGCTGGTCGAACAAGTCATCGATCCTCGGTAACGGATACCGATTCTTTATGGTCAACTTGTTCAATTCACGGTAGTCGATACACATTCTCATGCTACCGTCCTTCTTTTTCACAAATAAGACCGGAGCACCCCAAGGAGAGATACTCGGTCTAATGAAGCCCTTGTCAAGCAACTCCTGCAGTTGCTCCATCAACTCCTTCATCTCCGTAGGAGCTAATCGATATGGTGCCTTGGCGACCGGTTGGGCACCGGGTATTAAGTCAATTTGAAATTCAATTTCGCGGTCAGGTGGCAATCCCGATAAGTCTTCCGGGAACACATCTGGAAACTCGCACACAACCGGAACGTCGGATAGTTGTGGTGTTGGCGTCTCCACATCCTTTACATAACATAGGTAGGCGTTGCACCCACGCCTTATGTACTTCCCCGCCACCGCCATCGAAATCACCTTCGGAATCATCGTTACCCGATCACCGTATATTGTCACCAGACTTCCGTCAGATGCCGTCAATCTAATCATCTTCTTCCGACATACGATATTCGCTTCATAGGTTGCCAACCAATCCATCCCTAGTACTACATCAAATCCACCTAGGGGCATCGCATGTAATCTAGCAGCAAACCTATGACCTTCTAATTCTATGGTACAGTCCTCTATCACATCAGTAACTCTAGTGGACTTACCAATAGCAGTTTCTACATAAAAAGGCTCACTAATGCATTTACTACTAACAGGCAATTTAGCACAGAAAGTAGCAGAAATGAAACTCCTACTAGCACCAGAATCAAATAACACAGAAGCAAGAGTTTGATTTACTAGAAACGTACCTGACACCACATCGGGGTCCGTCCTAGCCTCTTCCTGCGTCATAGTGAAATCCCTGGCGCTTGCTCTCGGACCTTCACTTCCCGTCTTCTTTACCCCTGAAGCCTCAGCCCTCGGCTTCTTACAGTCCCTGCTCATATGACCGCCTTCCCCACAGTTAAAACACTTGCCCATCCGGCAATCCTTTGATATATGTCCCGTCTTCCCACACTTAAAGCAGATGTTGGATCCCCATTTGCACTCCACTGAGTGCTCCCTTCCACACTTACCACACTTCCTCACCCCAGCTCCCGTCACGACCACACGGTGATCATCCGCCCTCGCCTTCTTGTTACTCGTCGAAGTATCACCCCGACCAAATCTCTTCCCCTGCCAGTTCTTCTCTCCACTCCCCTTCTTGCTACCCTCAGCCTTTACCAACGCAGCCCGTTCATCGAATAACCTTCCCGCCAAATCCACTGCCGACCTGAAAGTGCTTGGTCGGGCAGAAATCAAGTGCCAACGAATTTCAGCTGGCAACCCCTGAATATACCGGTTGATCTTTCGAGACACCAGCGTCACCTGCTCCGGCACCAACAACGCCAACTCGTTAAACTTGGTGGTGTATTGTTGGTGGGTCATCGTCCCCGCCTCCAACTGCAGGAACTCTCTCTCAACTCTATCCATTTCCCGACGAGGACTAAATTCCTCAATCACCAGCCTTTTTAACTCAGCCCACCTCATCTTCCCTATAGCCCTGCTACCCTCGGCTTGGACTATATTGTTCCACCAGCACAAAGCCGACCCTGTGAAAGAGTGGGTAGCAAACTTCACCTTCTTGTCCTCCTGGCAATCACTAATATCGAGGACAGCTTCCATTTCCATCACCCATTGGTGAGCATCAGTAGCAGTACCAGAACCATCAAAAGTTGGGGGCTTGCACCTCATGAATGCCCCGTAGTTACAACCCCGGGCTGTCTCCCGTAACTGCTCTTCTTCCTCTTCCTCTTCATCATCGGATAATACTGTTTCTGCTTCTGTCTGTTGCTGTCTACCTGAGGACCGATTCCTCCCTCGTCTCTCATCATTACATATTGCCTTTATCACCTCGGTCACTACAGACGGTAAGATCGTCTGCATGACCTGGTGCACTTCCTCGACCACTGCCTCCTTTACCGAGGCTCTCAAATTCGCGCTTTCGTCTGCCTCCTCCTGATGAGGAGTCTCGTTTTCCTCATGAACTACTTTCTCTGTCCTAAGTCTTCCTCGCGTGTTACGCGGTTCATCACCACGTCCACCGCCACGGGAAGCTTTAGATGATCTACCACCGACCATGTTCTATCACACTGAAAGATTTAAACACCAACACGGTCATTCAAGGAAATAGCTCAGTTTATGTCAAGTATAGTAAGTCCCTAATTACAGTGGCCAGTTGTGATTAGCCACTTACTCTACTCTTCGTACCCCGAGCATTACCTGTCCTGACTACATTAGTATCTAAGTCTAACAGTACACATAAACACATATCATGCACACGAAATCATGATTAACTTTAATAAAAATACCTGATGGCACGCAACTACTCAGATGGCATTCTCTTCCTTTCTGTCCCATTTTCAGTTTAAGTTTAGGTTTATTTTAAAAATTTACCCATTTCACTTAAACTTTGGCTCTGATACCAACTTGTAAGGCCCCGTTCCCGGGCACCTCACAGTTGGTCGTCATCACCCATAAAACATACATTTAATATAACTTAATAAAAATCTTGCAGCGGAAACTTTAAATTTACTATAAATGCTTTTGCAAAGTAATACAACACTCATTACAAAATATCGTTTGTTTGCATTACAATACAAAACATTAACAAAAGAATGCCATCCCAAAAGAGCTGAGTAGCCGCCTCGTGCCATCCTCAGCAACACTACCTGCCAACTGGAAAACACATAAAAGTCAGCGTTGCTGAGTGAGTTCTAGTTTTATAATAAAACATACTTTTACTTATTTATAAGTATCCTTTCGTGCATGCGTTCATACATCATACGTACACAGAGATAATATTCGTTATTATCTTCATCATTCGTTATTCATCGTTATCTTTAACTTCTCGTATGGATTCTGTCAGGCTTTACCCACTTCATAGCACTTGGCTATGATTACTGTGGTCGAATGACAAGAATCCCGTTCATACTTACTTGCACATTGAAAGGTGAATTGTACCAATACCATATGCTACACCCCGATCGTTATTAGCTACCGGGCCGAAGTCAACATATGAACAACAAAACGTATGCCACGGTACTAGAGGTACCATGACCATGGTCAATCACAGAGAAGGACCAATCGCGTTATTCAATGCTTGCAAGACATAATTCGTTCGTTCATTAATACATGTATTCATCATCATTCTTCTTTTCGTTCATTCGTTAATACATGCATTCATCATCATGTTCCTCTTTCATTATCTTTCACTTTACGTTACATAATACTTCATTAGTTCATTCTCGTTATTCGTAAAGTTTCGGAAAGATAAGCATACACAATTACAAGGAACATACATACTCATCATGCATTCATCATCATACATTCATCATCATACTAGCATCATACATACGTAATCATACATAGCATCATCACTCACATTCAATAACGTCCTAGTCAACAGTCAGGTGAAACCCTACTGCACAAACTCCAAGGGAAATATGTTAAAAAATCTAAGTATTTTGGGCGTATGAGCCCTGTTCTAGGCGTTTCACCACTGTCGGACTTACCAGCCTACACTTAAAAAAATTTTCAACCCTTGGCGTATGCGTACTGCTGGGCATATGAGCCCTGTGGGACTTTTCACCCTACACTTAGAATAATCATCTGGTCATACGACCACCCTGTTGGGCGTATGAGCACTATTGGACTCTTCACCCTACACTTAGAATAATCATCTGGTCATACGACCACCCTGTTGGGCGTATGAGCAATATTGGACTCTTCACCCTACACTTAGAATAATCACCTGGTCATACGACCACCCTGTTGGGCGTATGAGTCCTATTGGACTCTTCAACACACTTAGAAAAATTATTTGGTCATACGACCACCCTGTTGGACGTATTAGTAACCTGGACATGTATCTAATTCATATTCCAAATATCACACATCAAAATGCCTAGTTCTAAGCATGCACACATGGTTTCCAGGCATAAATTTAACATAAACTTAAACCTACGTTCATCCAAAACATATTCTATAGATGTACACATACACATATTATACGGGTATTATACCCACTTCATAAAAACATACTTACATGCATTTTCCAGCCCCAAAACACTTAAAAACGAGTAAAAAGGGGGTCTAGAAACTCACCTTTGCAGTCTCTCGGGTATGACTCCTTCAAAACCCGTTTGCTACAAGTTGAACACCTATAAAACCGAATGAACGCACCCGAACACAAAAACACACATATAAGAACATGCATTCTCGGTTTCTTGGCCAAAACACAACTTAAAAACACTAATTCTTACCTTGAATCCGATTTCTTCTTCTTTCTCTCTCTAAGAATCGAAGTCCCTGCTGTTTCTCTCTCTAAAAACCGAATGCAAAGAAGTGTGAAGGGGGTTATGGGCGGCCATACCTTCTTTTACACCAACTTTTCAATGATTTTGTCCTTTTGGCACTTTTTACCCCTTAACTTTAAGTGACTTCCGTTTCCTTCCTTTTTCTTTCTATTTTATTCTTTTATTTCTTTAAAAGAAATTACGGGTGTTACAATCCAGGTAATTAGTTACGCACACACACTCGTTTTTGGATGCTAATCAAAAGCCCTATGTTTAATTCAGTCAATAGGTTTGATCGTGTTGTTTATCATTCATGATACATTGTTGCATGTTAGTTATAACATTACCATGTGAATTGAATTGTTTTCAAGTTATTTAATCAAATTTTGTGTGTGTATTTAAACCTGTGACTACTCACCGGCTAATTCTTTAGCTGACTCGTTACTTTTTCACATGATTTCAGGAAATGCTATTTAGTGGAATTCTCTCTGCCCATATAGGATTGGACCTAGTCAAAAATAAAGAAGACAATATTATATTTCATGGTTTTATTTTAATCACGTTGTAATGTGTGACTTGAATGGCAGTATTCAATAAATAAATGGTTATTAAATGTTATTTTAACGTATTTATTACCTTGTGCTATGAACAATCATTCACATTCGTCCGCCTCGATGATTCCGCCATCGGTCGGGGTGTGACAGATTGGTATCAGAGCCAAGGTTATAGGGAATTAGGTTATTAGAAATGGAATGACCTAGACTATAACTAAGTACCTTTACACATGAGTCCTCTCATGTATTCTATATGTTTAGATAGGGCTTATGTGTGTGACTTATGCCTATTATGTTTATGTGATTATGACATTTCCTTATATCTTGGTTCTTATCTTTCACATACAAATTCTCAAATCATACTATATGGCATTGTGTGCCTAAGTCAAATTGTTTTCAAATTTTAAATTTTGATTTGTTATTCATGGTTTTTAAATCTCGTCAAAGTCCTTGACACATGACTGAGAACATGCAATGCTGGAAGAGTGGAATACCTGTATCTTGAGGTGTTCTGTCTAGGCAAGGTATTCATATAAATCCAAATCAACCGATGGATCCGTTTACCTTACCTGGGAACTCTCGAGATGAGTATTCGCTTATAGGTACGCATGTCCTCGTTAAGGTTGTGGTGGACACAAATACTTTGATAAGTCAACGTATTCGCTTTGGTTTGCGAGCCGAACGTTTACACTCCTAACCTCTTCTTGTTATTTTAAACAATCTCACCAACGATTTCACCATTTGAAAAGTTTTAAAAACCAATTACCCGTTCTCATAAAGGTTTTTCCATATTATACAGCATGTCTTCTCGTCAGAACCGCTCCCGATCTAGAAGCTCTGGCCGTAAGATTGCTGCTATAGTGGCACGTGAAGTTGTTGCGGTCATCCCAACACTGCTTACTCATTTGAACCAAGGCAACAACGTTGTTCAAAATCAAGCTGCACCAAACCCTCCACGAGCTTGTACTTACAAGCACTTCAGTTCTTGCAATCCAACTAAGTTTAGCGGGACCGAAGGAGCCACTGGTCTTTTACAGTGGTTTGAGAGTATCGAGAACACTTTCCTCAATAGTGAGTGTCCCAAGAATCTCAAGGTTCGCTATGCTATAAGTGTTCTTCAAAAGAGAGCACTCACTTGGTGGAACGGAGAGAAACGAACTCGTGGGACTGATGCCGCTTTAGCATTGACGTGGGATGAAGTCAAGGAGCTCATGACTCGGGAGTTTTGTCTGAGAAATGAAATTAAGAAATTGGAAGCTGAGTTCTGGGACTTAACTCAGGAAAGTGGGGAAAATTTAGCCTATACCAACCGGTTTCATGAATTGAGTCTGCTTGTTCCTCACCTGGTTACTCCTTTATCTCGGGCTATCGAGAAATACATTGGTGGTCTACCCATGCAAATCCAAGACACGGTGTGGGGTAGGAATCCTGCAACCTTGGAAGATACCATCCGGTTAGCTGCTCAGCTAACTGACAATCATGTCAAGGCTGGAACCCTGACTAGGAAGGGTGCTAAGAAGGTGCCCGAGAAACCCTCAGCTGAACCCCTAAGGAGGAAAAACCTGAACCTTCTCAAAACAAGAAGAGGAAGGCTAAAACCCAAAACTTTGCTGTGGTTACCCTACTGTTCCGGTTAATCAAATCGCACCAAACTACCAACCACTCTCCAACAATCAAGTCCCGGCAAAGAAACCTTATACTGGAACTTTCCCACAGTGCAATATTTGCAAGTACCACCACCCTGCCAATGCACAATGTCTCCGCTGCACCAACTGTGGTCGTTTGGGCCATACCTTCAATGTGTGCAAGAGCGCAGCTAAGACTCCGGCTACCGCACCTGTCCTTCAACATCCTCGCAATTACTTAGGGTCGTGCATGCTATCAATGTGGCGATCCGAACCATTTCCGCAATCGATGCCCTCAACTTGTCAGCACGGTGCCTACGCCTCAAGGACGCGCCTTTAACATCAATGCTCATCAAGCTCAAACCAATAGCGATGTGGTGAACGGTATGTTTTTAATCAATAATCATTATGCTTCAGTCTTATTTGATACCGGCGCCGACAAAAGTTTTGTGTCCTTAGAATTCGAGCCTTTACTTGCTAGTGCACGAACTAAGTTGAGAAAACCATTTACGGTAGAAATAGCCGACGGGAAACCTATCACCATCGATTCAATTATTCAAGCTGTATCCTTAGTCTTAGCGAGCATGATTTCCCTATCGACCTTACACCGATGCAACTTGGAAATTTCGATGTCATTATAGGCATGGATTGGTTATCTAAGAACCATGCTGAAGTTGTTTGTTTCGAGAAGATCATCCGAATCCCTCTTGCACCCGAAAAGGTGTTAAATATCTATGGAGAAAAACCTTCCAAAGGCCTTCGACTCATGTCATGTACCAAAGCTCAAAAGTACCTTCGCAAGCACTATGTGGCTTTCTTAGCACATGTCGTGAAAACGAATGAGAAGTCAAAGAAAATAGAGGATATTCCGATCATTCGTGAATTTCCGGAAGTGTTTCCCGATGACTTAACTGGTCTCCCTCCTGTTCGTCAAGTCGAGTTTCGTATCGATCTTGTGCCTGGTGCAACACCTGTAGCAAAATCTCCATATCGTCTTGCACCATCTGAGATGCAAGAAATTGCTAGCCAACTTCAAGAACTTTTCGATAAAGGTTTTATTCCACCAAGTTCCTCACCTTGGGGAGCCCCGGTATTGTTTGTGAAGAAGAAAGATGGCTCATTCCATATGTGTATCGATTATCGGGAACTCAACAAGCTTACTGTTAAGAACGGTACCCTCTACCAAGAATCGATGACTTGTTTGATCAACTTCAAGGCGCTTCATACTTTTCCAAGATTGACCTCCGTTCTGGTTATCATCAACTACGAGTGCATGATGACGACATTCCCAAAACAGCTTTCCGTACAAGATAAGGTCATTACGAATTTCTGGTTATGCCATTTGGTTTGACCAATGCACTAGCTATGTTCATGGATTTAATGAACCGCGTGTGTAAGCCATACTTGGACAAGTTCGTGATCGTCTTCATCGATGACATTCTGATTTATTCAAAATCAAGATCCGAGCATGAACACCATCTTCGTTTGATTCTTGAGCTTCTGAAGGAGGAGAAACTATATGCTAAGTTTTCCAAGTGCGAATTTTGGCTAAAAGAGGTACAATTCCTTGGTCACATCGTAAATGATAAAGGAATTCATGTGGATCCTGCAAAGATTGAGGCGGTAAAGAATTGGGTAGAACCTAAAACTCCCACTGAGATCCGTTTATTCCTTGGCTTGGCCGGCTACTATCAGCGTTTCATCCCAAATTTCTCAAAGATCGTTGTGCCTCTTACTGCCTTGACCCACAAGGATAAGTCTTTCTAGTGGGGACCAGATCAAGAAAAAGCATTCCAAACACTTAAGCAAAAGTTATGTAATGCTCCAATCTTGACCCTCCCTGATGGAAATGATGATTTTGTTGTCTACTGTGATGCTTCCAAGCAAGGTCTTGGTTGTGTCCTCATGCAATGGGGAAAAGTCATAGCCTATGCCTCAAGACAGCTCAAGGTCCATGAGAAAAACTACACAACACATGATCTCGAACTGGGTGCTATGGTTTTCGCACTCAAAATCTGGAGGCACTATCTTTACGGCACCAAGTGTGTTGTATTTACTGATCACAAGAGTCTTCAGCATATTTTCAATCAAAAAGAACTAAACATGAGACAACGGCGATGGGTTGAATTACTTAATGACTACGACTGTGAAATTCGCTACCACCCTAGAAAAGCGAATGTCGTAGCCGATGCATTGAGTCGTAAGGATTATGTCATACTCCAAAGTGTTACGTTTCAATCCAAACTTAAAACCCGAATTCTCGAAGCCCAACACGAGTCAGTCACCGAGGGTAACATGTACGCGGCGCTGAACTTCAATTGGAAACAAAACCTGATGGTTTGTTGTACTTTCTGGACCGTCTTTGGATTCCCAAACGCAATGACCTTCGAAACCTCATCATGAGCGAGGCTCATAAAACTCGTTATTCTATCCATCCCGGTGCGGATAAGATGTTTATGAATCTCCGTAATCAGTATTGGTGGCCCAGCATGAAAAAGGATATAGCTTTGTATGTGTCCAAATGCCTCACCTGCTCAAAAGTTAAAGCCGAACATCAACGTCCTTCTGGATTACTTGTTCAACCTGATATTCCTGTGTGGAAGTGGGAAGACATATCCATGGACTTCATTACCAATTGCCTTGAACCTCTAGCGGTTATGATAGCATTTCAGTCATCGTGGATCGATTGACTAAATCGGCACACTTTATACCGATTCGTGAAGATTATCGAGTTGAGAAATTGGCTCGTATCTATATCAACGAAATAGTCAGCCGTCACGGTGTACCATTAAATATTATCTCCGATCATGATGGTCGATTCATCTCTCATTTCTGGCAAAGTCTTCAATCGTCTCTGGGAACTCGACTCAATCTCAGCACAGCCTATCACCCCAAACTGATGGTCAAACTGAAAGAACAATACAGACTCTTGAGGATATGCTTCGAGCGTGTGTCATTGACTTTGGTGGCTCTTGGGATTCTCACCTACCGTTAATCGAATTTTCATACAACAACAGCTATCATACAAGTATTCAAATGGCACCATTTGAAGCTTTGTATGGTCGCAAGTGTCGATCTCCCATATGTTGGTCTGAGATAGGAGATGCACAAATCACCGGTCCTGAATTGATTCAGGAATCAACCGATAAGATTCATAAGATTCGCGATAACTTGATTGCTGCTAGAAATCGTCAAAAGCATTATGCTGATAAGGGACGGAAACCCATGGAATACAACGTCGGTGATCTCGTACTTCTAAAGGTATCACCTTGGAAAGGAGTGATCCGTTTTGGGAAGAAAGGAAAACTAGCACCTCGTTATGTGGGTCCATTCAAAGTGCTTGAGCGTATTGGGAAAGTAGCTTACAAGCTTGAACTGCCTCAAGAACTCAGCAACATTCACCCAACATTTCATGTTTCCAACCTCAAGAAATGTCTTGCTGATGAGAACCTCCACATTCCACTTGATGAAGTTCAAATCGATGAATCCATGCACTTCATCGAAAGGCCTGTGGAGATCATGCACCGTGAAATCAAACAACTAAAGTGTAGCCGAATACCTATCGTCAAAGTTCGTTGGGAGTCTAAACGTGGCCCAGAGTTCACTTGGGAGCGTGAAGACCAAATGAAATCTAAGTACCCTCACCTTTTTGTCTCTACCTCCTCGTGATCAAATTTCGGGACGAAATTTCTTAAAGTAGGGGAGACTGTAACATCCGACCCATTCCCAATCCTCAAACCGGATCCATTTGCTCTTAGAATATTTATTTGGATGAATTAAATGTAACATGGTAGTTTAACCGATATTACAAATAAAATTATTCAACTATGTTCATTTATTTAAATCATTGGATAATTTAATTAAGGTCGTGATTTATAAACATTTAAGTTGAAAGTGTTATATATCATCTAATAATAAATAATTGAAATTAGAAGTTTATTTAAAAGTTCTAAAGATTTTGCAAAAATAAAATGGATTTATAAATTAAGTTTAGGGTGGAAAGTGTCAAAAATAAAACTTGACTTATAAGTTTTTACATAAAATGATAAGTACTCAAATTACAGGGGTCCAAATTGTAACTTTTCAAACCAACCCAAACCCCCCCCCCTGTTTCCCCTTCGCCGGCCGACCGCCGTCCGGCCACCCTCCGGCGACCACCTCTCCCTCAAACCACTCGAAAATGTTGCAATTAAACCGCCCCTTAACTCTTGCACATCTGTTTCGAACTTGTCATCGATTTCCATTCAAAATTTGTACAATTATATCGAGTTTTATCTTAGAAACCGAAAATCAATCAAACCCAAATATGTTTCAACTCGAAATCCAGTAAATTGATACATGTAATCAACTTGAAACGTACTAAAAATCATTGCGGTCATAACTATTCAAACAATTTGAACTGAAAACATAAAAACGAAATCAAATTTGATCGGTTATAACCGACACAAACTTAAAAAGGTGTTCAACCTGAAACAGCTGAAATTGAACCTTCAAAACAGAGGGCAATCGTTCTAATCGACATTTTAAAAGTTTCTGTGCACTCAATTTCGATTACACAACACATCTTCCTCTCTCTCGAACTCCACCTCCACATCGCGACCTGCAACTAATCAACCACCATATTCGAGGCAACGTCAACGGCAATTGATTATGGGCTTTTGATCACCTGGTCCAATTGAAGCTTCCTGAACAAGCAATTCGATTTCCATCAACAACATCAACTCGAACTGATTTCTTACCTGTCGCGACCTGTTCATCCTTCACCCCATTGATTCCATCATCATCCAGGTAATTAGTTACACACACACACACTCGTTTTTGGATGCTAATCAAAAGCCCTATGTTTAATTTGGCTATTGATCAAGTTTTCAAGTCTAATTTGAAACAAATTGGATCTAGGGTTCTAAGGAATTAGGGATTGGTTAAGTTGATGCTTTTGTTAATTAAAAATCAAATTAAATCAGATTTGGGGCTTTGGCCCGCTGGTAACAATGCATAACATACATGGGGGCGACCAGGGTTCGACCCCTGGCACCCGCATGTATTTTTTTAACAGTCATTTAATTTTATTTTTTTATTTTATTTAGATTCAGAAACCATTATAACATATGTTTTACCAAATAATATTATTTTAGAAATTATTTATTAATTTCTAAAAAAATTCTAAAAATTTTAATCTCACTTTTATCAAAAGCTTAAAGATTATAAAAAAAACTTATTTATTAGTTTTAATTTTATATAAAGAAAATCACGTTTAAACAAACTTAAACTATTTCAAATCATTTTAAATTAATATTTTATAAAATCTAAATAATTAAGTATTCACTTAATTATTTAGACCAAGAGTTTAAGTAATTAATTTAAATTAATTATTTAACTTCTACACTTTAAAATTCATTCAAACGTTTTTATTAAATGTTTTAAACATATTTAGTTATTTTATGCCAATTATTATCAATCAATATTTTCTTTATTTAAATTTATTTTCTCTATTTTATCTAATCATATTAAATCAAACACATTAGTTTAAATCATTTGTAAACCCTAAATCCCAAATTAGAACCCTAGTTTTTCAAATCAATCTTGCCTTCAATCATTACTTTGTTTTAAAAATTAAGGCACTATTCTTTAGGTTAAATCCGTGAAGAAATTGTTGGTGTCTAATCTTTCTTAGTTACTCAAATCAACTTATTACCATGTGAGTATTCATTGCCCATTTTTCATGTTTTATTATTTGGGGAAATCATGTGATATTATACGCAACCATGCTTATTCATTTTTATTCTATTTCATACTAATATTCAATTCAATACGTGTTATGTTATTTACTTGCAATTATGTGTTCGTATTTAGATAAAATTGGTAACATAATCATTAATTCACACAACCACGGTAACAATGATAGATCTATTGGTTTGACAACCCACCCCATTTGTTTAGTCGCGTGGTGATTGAAACCGGAATCATACATTCTATAAGGCTTCGTCTGTGGACTGAGTCAATTCAGTCAATAGGTTTGATTGTGTTGTTTATCATTCATGATACATTGTTGCATGTTAGTTATAACATTACCATGTGAATTGAATTGTTTTCAAGTTATTTAATCAAATTTGTGTGTATATTTAAACCTGTGACTACTCACCGGCTAATTCTTTAGCTGACTCGTTACTTTTTCACATGATTTCAGGAAATGCTATTTAGTGGAATCTCTCTGCCCATATAGGATTGGACCTAGTCAAAAATAAAGAAGACAATATTATATTTCATGGTTTTATTTTAATCACGTTGTAATGTGTGACTTGAATGGCATTATTCAATAAATAAATGGTTATTAAATGTTATTTCAACGTATTTATTACCTTGTGCTATGAACAATCATTCACATTCGTCCGCCTCGATGATTCCGCCATCGGTCGGGGTGTGACAAAACGAACTTTAAATTTTTTTTAAAAAAATATAGCAAGACTATACTCAAATTAAAGATATTAAAATGTCCGGTGAAGGGGTACCATTGTCGAAGAACCTCGTTTTATAAGCCTTGTCCTTTAAGTATTCATTTACAAGTACCATTGATCTTTATAAAAACCGGACCGGACAACGAACTGATCTTCCTATAGGTTCGTTGGTTGGACTGGTCGGATCAGTCGAATCGGTTGGACAACATTTAGAAGTCACGTATAAAGAAATTAATATTATCCATATGCACACAATTCTCAAACAATATATGAAAATATTATATGTTTTAAGATGGATTTAAACTTTTAAAACAATATTAATACTTAACTAGGTTTTGGCGCGCGCGTTGCCACGCGTATGCGAGTTTTAATGTAACCCGAAGTCAAAATCAAAATGAAGGTTCAAAATCACAAAATCAGTAAAATACACAAAGTAAAACCACCAAAACCCAAATCCATAACAAATCAGAACATGCAGAACCCAAAAACTAAATCAAAGCCCAACACCATACACAAAACAAACGAAAATCAAAGCCGTAAGAAGCGACACAGTCCAAAATAGAAAACTGACGAAAATCAAAGCCCCAAAAAGAGCAAACAAAAGGAAAACCCAAACCTTAATAGCGAGAATCGTCAGGGTAGCGATAACGAAAGAAAGAAAGTAGAAACCCGAAAAGACAACATTAACGAATCCTACAAATCAAAAACACATGTCCAGATACAAAAACCTCATCCCAAAATCTCGAACCCACACACAAAACAAACCATATTAAAACACAAACAAAAAAGAAAAAAAAATAAACACAAACACAAATAAACAAAAGAAAATTTTAAACACAAAAGAACAAAAAAGAAAAAAAAGAAAAATCCACCGACCAAACCTTTTAATTAGATAGTTTTTAACTAAAACCTGTATCATAAATTAGTGAATTAATAAAAAATAAGGTTTTTAAAGAAAAAGAAAATATATATTTTTTAAAATCCGGTCCGACCACCGGTCGACCGGTTCAAATCAAAACGGTCAAAATATACATAATCAGACCGATTCCCAGTCCAAATATCTGGTTGGGTCCAATTCTGAAAACACTGGGTACGATATAAAACTCGTAATGACACGTGTCCTAATCTACTTGTACGATTTCGACCCAAAGCCGAGATGCACCTTAGAATATAGATCAAGTGAAAACCGTCAAGGCCCAAGTGTGGTCACAATTCACAAAATAAAAATTGGATGCTCCCACACTTCGACATATCTTTCTATAACCTAGTCCATGTATTACAGCCCAATATTATGAGTTTATGACACCGGCCCATATTCTATACAAGCCCATTTTATTGGACAAAATAACATTATTTAAAGATGAGAGGCGTACTTCAAACCGGTTAGGGTTGGGTACCGATCGCCTCCAAAACCGATTGTGTAACAGGTTTCAATCCATTATGATCCGTCAGTTTGAATCGATGTGAGAATATATCAGTTTAAACCGGTTAAAAACGAACTAAACTGGATTAAAGCCGGTTCAAATCAAATTAGTTTTTCCCATTATAAATCGATTTCTAATCCATCAAGTTTGGCCTAAAATTAAGTTGTGCACCTATAACCAATCAAATTGAATTATAACTCTACTAATTTTTTTATACATGTAAAATCCTGTGGGTGTTTTTTTTTTTTTTTTTTTTTATAACTAAAGGGAAAATCCTGTGGCTGTTTTTTATAACTAAAGGGAATGAGGCCTATAATACATCTAGTCGATAAAATATGCAATTATTTATAAGATTTATACTTATTATTATTTTTTTTCAACTTCGGAACGCTAATAAAATAGTTGTAAGAAGTGTGTCTCTAAAATATAAAATTTTAGCAAATAATCAAAATTAAACATCTAGCACATTTTGTCTATATACAAGAGTGATAAATAAAATAAACTTATGAGACGGGATAAAATCAAAGAAACGACTATAAAGGATAGAAAAAACAATTGTTGTTTAATTTTTGTTATTTTTATTCGAGCAATACGTACATGTCTTATGTGATCTACATTGTTTAATATAATATTGATTATGTAAATAACACGCCGTACAAACACATCCTTATTTTTTTAAGGGTTGGTTCTATCTAGAACATACCCTTTAATAAGAACAACGAGAACAAAATTCATGTTTTATTTATTCAATCCGGGTTTTTAAATACAAGAAAATTCTTGAAATTAAAAAATTTATGTATAAATTATTAGCTTATTGAACTTGCACATGTGCAAGTCATGTGTAGGTAATGTTTAAAAGTTAGAGAAACATATGAAAAAAATATATTTAAATGATTATTTAAATACATGTCATACAAATTTGTATATTTTTTTAAAGAATGAATCGGTAACAAAAAATTAAACGATCTACGTTTATCCTGTCATACTCACAATAATTTAGTGTTAAACCTACCCATTTTCCTAAAATATTTACTGTTTTTTTTATCATATCAAATTAAAGTTTTAGTTCATATGTAAACATCATAACCTTTACAAAAGTATAAGAACTTATAATAGTAGTTATTCTATCGACGTCCATAGCACATAAAGACCGCATAGCGCAGTGGATTAGCGCGTTTGACTTCGGATCAAAAGGTCGTGGGTTCGACTCCCACTGTGGTCGATTTATTTTGTTTCTTTTTTTTTATTGGGCAAGCCATATAATATTAAACTAGAAGGTGTGTTTGGATGTGTGATTGACAAAATAGGACATTACGTGGAATGGGAGTTAATTTCGTTTTTGCTATATGAGTTTTGACAAAAATAACAATTTTTTTTAAAATATTAAAAACATCAATGTACATCCAAAAGTTTTATAAACTGTTTTAATTTCAATCCAAAAGATTATTAATTGTTCAATTTGGATACAAAATAATAAATTTTTAGACTGAAATTGAAATAATTTATAAACTTGGAGTTAATTGATGTTTTTAATCTTTTGAAGGAAATTGTTATTTTTGTCAAAACTTAGGGAGCAAATTGAAATTAACTTTATCTTTTTTGTCGCGATTCATGCGAAACTAACAATCTGATTGCTTGACATCAACATAATCCGATAATTAGAAGATGACAGATTGATTAAGGGGCTGCTTGTTATGGGCTGACCCGGCTGACCGGCTGACTAGGTCATGGGGTCAGCCCGTTGATTTCGGAAAAGTGCTTAGCTGACCGGGTCTCATTGCTGACCCGAACTAAAAAAATATCTGCTGACCAACCTGACCAGCCTTCACCTCCATAACCCCGGCCGTCCCCCCACAATCCGACCCCCGGTCTTCACCACCTTCGCCTGCACCTTCGCTTCGGGCTTCGACTTGGTGAATCGATTTTGGTGGTGGTTCGGTGGATTGCGGTGGTGGTGTGTGAATCGATTTGGTGAATCGATTTGGTGGTGGTTCGGTGGATTGCATGTTGTTCGGTGGATTGCGATGGTGGTGGTGTGAATCGATTTGGTTGGGATCGGTGGATTGCGGTGGTTGTTCGTTGGATTGCGGTGGTGGTGGTGTGAATCGATTTGGTGTGGTTCGGTGGATTGCGGTGGTGGTTCGGTGGATTGCGTTGGTGTGGTGTGATGAATCAATTTGGTGGTGGTTCGGTGGATTGTGGTGGTGGTGGTGTGAATCATTTAGTGGTGTGAATCGAGTTAGAAGTTCGACGGACGACGGTGGTGAAGGGCGGTGGATTGCGGTGGTGGTCGGAATGTGCATGGTGATAGTGGTGGTTGTGAATCGATTTGGTTCTAGTCTGATACCGAATCAAACAGCCAAGTTTCAGTCAGACGCATACCCAGTCAGAACTTTTAACTGGATCAACTTCTGACTCAGTCATATCTTACCCAGTCAGTTTTATCAAACACCCCTAAGCCATCAAGCTAGCTGACTAATGCTTCGAAGCAATAAGGTCAAGGCTTGTTGTGGCTTCCAAAAAAATTATCATCGAGATTTTGGACCATAATACCAAATAATTTGATTGTTAATGCTTTAGTATTTATTTAAAGTGTGTGCCGCATGTGTTAATGAATATATTAAATTAATAGTTATTAATTAATATTTAGAAATTTAGAATAATTTTTTGAGATAAAATATGATTGAAATCACGTATTATTAATATTTTAAGTATTAAATAAAAATAATTTTTTTTAAACTTTACTATTTCAACAATGTTATTTTTAAACTATTTTTTAAACAATGTCATGTTCCTTAAAAAAAGTTCGCTGTAATAAAAAAACTTCATATTTCTTAAATTTTCTTTTAAAAAAATTACATTTATATAGAAAGAACATATTTTTATTTTGTTATAAGATTGTTTTTGAAAGGATATAAATACATTAGATAACATTGAATAATATTATTATTTGCTTGACTTTCTATGTAATTGACACTTGAAAAGTTATTATGAGAAGATGGCAGAATAAAGTTGGTATGAGAAAATGATATATAATAAGAGAAAATTTTTTATTAGAAAAGATTAGTATATGTAATACATTTACCAAATAACATTACAGCAAGAAAACTAAAATCACATAGCTCATTTTGGGCGCGACATATGGATTCATGTCGAACACCATCATGAATGTTTTCTTTACAAATAAAAGAGTAACTATAACGAACACCACTCCTTTACTAGCCATAAACCCTTGACTAGTATGGCCCATATGATTAAATGGACCGATGTGCCCTGTGTGCTTTTTTTACATGTATGAGTGTTTTTCATTCGACTGTCACGGAGGCGACTGAAGTGATCATACATATAACTAACTAGGGATACACGTCAGTGGGCCATACACGTCAATGGTGTATGGCTACAACACAACAAAACAAGAGATTTCATATTTTAGTAGGTTCATAATCATTATCTCTTGTATCAAAATTAATGTAACTTAACTAGGGATAAATTTCAATGATAGATTTTAACCCTGAGATCGAAGTTATTTGTACTCGCTAAAGCCAACGTCAACGAAGGCTTTGCCCTTTCTTCTTCGCTCCTCTCTCTTCCCGTCATCAACGTCATCATAAGCATATCAAAGAAAAGTTGAGTCTCGAGTAATTTATTTTCTCCCATCGCAAACCTTCATAACCATGTCGATGATGATTAGTTTCCCACTATTTCCTTGCAGATTTGTTTTTCTAGGTCACCAATTAACCGTTAGTGTCTCTAGCTACGAAACATCTCGCATCTATGCTATCGTCACCATTGAACCATCATAAGCTACCGTTGTTCAAGAATCGTCACCCTGGGCAAGTTGAGGAAAATGAGCCCCTTATTATATAAAGTGAAATTTATATATAAACTTTTGACCCTATGCGAGTTAGAAAAAACGAGACTATAATTCGATTAATTGATCGCTCTGACCTCCTGTATTCCGATCGTTCTTTTACATCTCTCACCCCAAATCGTAAGTTATTTGTTTGAGTTTAAAATGGTTTAAAAATCTAGTCATAGATAAAATAGGGGTTTAAATAATTAAAATATTAATGAGCTCTAGAGTTTGTTAGATTGAAATAATTACAATTCTAACGAGTTTAATTGTTTAACAAAGTATATAAGGTTTCTTTAAGACATATATAATATAACTTTTTTTAAAATTTCAGACAATTGAGGAAATGGGGCCCTGGGCGGTCGCCCACCTCGCCCCCTCGCGGGCGGCACTGTATTGTCATCTTCATCGAATTACCGTCTTCACCTTCTACTCCTACATCTTCGATTTTTTCGATTTTGTTCTCGAAAACAATAGATATGTTTAATTTGTCGTTATAGTCGTTCGTTTTTGTTTGATTTTATACATTAGTTGGATTTTGTTTGATGAACACCGTTTTATGCTTTCCGATGAACATTTCTGGGTTTTGAGTTATTTGAAATATCATAAAGCTTGTTTTTTGATTTTGAGAATCCACCTGTTTACTAGTTTGACATTTAAAATATATTTTAGTTTGATTTTTGACAAACATCACTTGTTTTTTTTATATTGACAATCATGTTGATTTTCTCCATCAAGTTTTTTTATGGATTATATAAACTTTTTTATAGAAGAACTATCAGGTGGTTAAAGAAAGAAAAATTGGGTATTTTGGTCATTCTTAAACATTCCATTGAAAAGTTTTAAGATTCCATCCATATAGTGATAAAAATGTTAAATTCCTTTGGTTGTTGGAATGTTTTCAATTTCAATTCTTTCATCAGCCATCAAACATGTTTTTTGATGGAAAGTTTTCTAATTTTACTTACAATTCCAATTTCAATTCCGATTCCCTTGAATTTCTTAAATCAAACAGCTTCTTAAACAAACATAACTATAGTAGACATTAATTAAGATTATTAAAATACATTGTTTTCTAATGGAAAGTTTTCTATTCCACTTTCAATTCCTATTCTGATTCCGATTCCGATTCCCTTAATTTCATGAATCAAACAACCCCTTAAACAAACGTAACTAATAGTTAGACACTAATTACAATATATATTAAAACCTTATGTCGGTGGCTACAGTGCCACCGACCTCCACACCTAATAAAACCCTAATCCCCTTAGTCTCTGTCACACCCTCAATTTCCACAAACGGGTTTACCGTTAGGCGTGTGACATACCACGATCTCAGACACGGTCATATCAACGACACTATATGAGTTTAAAAATATACGTTTGACTTAAATCAGAGTAACATAACAGAAATGAATAACAGTGCGGAAGCGAATAACGAAATGTAAACAATACTGAAAGTCTAAAATGTTAAATCAAAACAATGTCTAATGCAATATAAATGGATCTGATAAATGCATGTCCTGAGTGCGTTCCTTAATCGTGCATCATGAGATTACGCGTTCCTGTTACCTGAGAAACATGCTAAAGTGTGTCAATATAAAGTTGGTGAGTTCACAGGTTTTATCACAGATAAAATGTTTGTAACTGTTCGACTGTCTGTAACTGTTCAACTGGTGTAACTGTTCGACTGTTTGTAACTGTTCGACTGTTTGTAACTGTTCGACTGTTCGAAATGTTTGCAACTGTTCGGAATGGTATAGTAATTAAAGCATATCGATAGGTACTAGCCTATAATTATGTTACTTAGCGTTTCGAACCGAAGCTGACTGTTTGCGTGTCCTATATGTTTGTGTTTCCCCGTCACGTCTCGCAAGACCGTGACAAATGTTAGGTCAATAATGCACCCGTTTGACCTCCAATCAAGCTAGCGCGACTAGCCCGGGCGGGTTTGTCAGACCCAGTAGTACTACTCAGTATTACCTCGCTAATCCCATTACTACGGTTCGAGAGTGTCAGGACTGTTTGTGTGTTTGCACTAACGTAACAGGCGATATCATAATAAATGAATGAATGTTTGTGTGTCAGACCCAGTAGTACTACTCGTATTACCTCCAATCAAGCTTCACAGCCGAGTACAAGGATGCCGTGGGGAAGAGCTTCGCCGGAAGGTGAACGGTGGAGTTACGCCGGTGGTGGAAATTAGTGGTGAATGGGGAGAGTGTGGATGAAGGTTAAATAAATGAATGAATGATTGTAGCTTTTAAAAGTGCGGTACAGAGGTGAGGGTCGGTTTATGGGGCTTCAACTTTATATATTTTATTATTTTTTTTTCAATTTGTATAACTTACACTTTGGGTCCCTCCATTTAATCCCAAATAACATTTTGAGTTAACTAATTTAGTTAGTCTATGGTGATTATGGTTGTGTACTAATAATAATTAGGATTATATACTACTATTAATGATAAATAGAATTGACTTAATTATAAATATAGTTGATAGATAATAATGATAGGGGAAACAATCAGAACGGTGTTAACCTGAATTATACGGGTTGCTACATCATCCCCTTGTTGAATGAATTTTCGTTCCGAAAATTAGAATGTTACGCTCGGTTAAACGCATGAGTTTGAGTTAGGGTTCAGTCAAATGTGTAAGATTCGGTTAGGGTTGGTGATTAGTAACGTGTTTGACATGTTTGACAGGGTTGTGACATCATCCCCTTGTTGAAAGGAATTTCGTCTCGAAATTTAAAGGAAAAGGTATCTTAAAAATGATACCTTAAGAAGTGGATGCTTGATCTTTGAACAGTTGTGGATACTTCTTTTTCATTTGATCCTCGCGTTCCCAGGTAAACTCTGGTCCACGCTTTGAGTTCCATCGGACTTTAAAGATAGGGATACGGCTGTGTTTGAGTGTTTTGACCTCTCGGTCCATAACTTCCACTGGTTCCTCGATGAAACGTAGTTGTTCGTCAACATGTATTTCGTCTAACGGAACGACGAGAGTCTCGTCTGCAAGGCATTTCCTCAGGTTTGAAACATGGAACACATCGTGTACTCCACTGAGTTCTTCAGGTAGCTTCAACTAATAGGCTACGGGGCCAACCCGTTTGACAATCTTAAACGGTCCCACGTACCTAGGGTTTAGTTTTCCATGTTTACCGAAACGAATCACACCCTTCCAAGGTGACACTTTTAAAAGTACTTTGTCGCCACTTTGAAATTCCAACGGTCGACGACGCTTATCAGCGTAACTCTTCTGTCGATCACGTGTTGCTGCCATGGGGTTACGAATTCGCACGATCTTCTCAGTCGTCTCGTGCACAAGTTCAGGACCAGTAAGTTGACTTTCTCCAACTTCCGCCCAACAAATAGGTGATTGGAACTTTAGCCCATACAGTGCCTTAAATGGAGCAGCTTTGATCGATGTGTGATTGCTATTATTGTATGAAAACTCCACTAACGGTAAGTGAGTTTCCCAACTGCTCGAAAATCAATCACGCAGGCGCGCAACATGTCTTCCAAGGTTTGGATCGTATGCTCACTCTGGCCGTCAGTCTGAGGATGATATGCAGTGCTCATATCTAACCGCGTTCCCAATGATCGTTGTAAAGATTGCCAGAAGTGTGAAGTGAATCGAGCGTCACAATCAGAGATGATGGAAATTGGCACACTGTGCTGAGAGACTATTTCTCTTAGGTAAATACGTGTTAACTTCTCCATTCTATCGGTCTCTCTGATTGGTAAGAAGTGTGCGGATTTCGTTAAACGATCTACTATTACCCAAATGGTATCGCATCCGCTGGGAGTCCGAAGCAGTTTCGTGATAAAGTCCATAGATATCTGCTCCCACTTCCATACTGGAATTTCTAGTTGTTGAAGTAAACCAGATGGTCGTTAGTACTCTACCTTAACCTTAGAACAGGTTAAGCATCGGCTTACGTAAGTGGCAATGTCAGCTTTCATGTTTGGCCACCAGTAAAGGACTTTTAGATCGTGATACATCTTATCTGAACCCAGATGAATAGAGTATCGTGACTTGTGAGCTTCGTCCATTACTAGCTCTCGTAGGTCTCCATACAACGGAACCCATATTCGATTCATGAAGTAGCGGATTCCGTCAGATTTGGCCTCTAATTGTTTTTCCATGCCTCGTAGTGATTCGGTTTTCAGGTTCTCGTCTTTCAAAGCTTCAAGTTGGGCATTACGTATTTGATCGGGTAATCCAGTATGAATGGTGAGTTGTAATGCTCGAACTCGCTTCGGCTTAGGTGTCTCCTTTCGACTTAAGGCGTCGACTACTACGTTAGCCTTACCCGGATGATATTTGATTGCACAGTCGTAGTCATTCAACAACTCGACCCAACGACGTTGTCTCATGTTCAGCTCCTTCTGTTCAAAGATGTGCTGGAGACTCTTGTGATCGGTGTAAATGGTGCACTTGGTACCGTACAAGTAGTGTCTCCATATCTTGAGCGCAAACACAACGGCTCCCAACTCTAAGTCATGTGTCGTGTAGTTTTTCTCGTGAATTTTCAATTGACGGGAAGCATAAGCAATCACCTTTTCGCGTTGCATTAGCACACAACCGAGACCTTGAATAGAAGCATCACAATAAACTACAAAATCGTCTGTTCCCTCAGGCAGGGATAGAATTGGTGTCGTACAGAGTTTCGGTTTTAGAACTTGAAATGCAGATTCTTGTTTGTCACCCCAATTGTACGTAGTGCCTTTATGAGTTAACGCGGTGAGAGGTTGAGCAATCTTTGAAAACCCTTCGATGAATCGTCGATAATAGCCAGCCAACCAAGAAACTGTCGTACCTCAGTCGGAGTCTTAGGTGTAGCCCAGTTCTTGATGGCTTCTATTTTTGCCAGGGCAACATGTATTCCATTCTCATTGACCACATGACCTAAAAATTGGACCTCTCGTATCCAGAAGTCACACTTTGAGAATTTAGCATACAGTTGTTCTCGTTTTAGCAGCTCCAGAATCAGTCTAAGGTGCTCCTCGTGTTCTTCCTTATTCTTTGATTAAATAAGGATGTCATCGATGAAGACAATGACGGACTTGTCCAAATAGGGTTTGCACACTCGGTTCATGATGTCCATGAAAACCGCTGGCGTGTTGGTCAACCCGAATGGCATAACCAAAAAACTCGTAGTGGTCATACTAGTTAAGTCTACTGGAAATACTTTCGGGAAATCTCTGACAACTGGAATATCTTTAACACGCTTCTCATCCGCCTTCTTCTCTGTAATTAGTGTCAGTAGAGAGAAATCCCTTTTCTTGAGACATTTATGCACCTTCACGTTTGAGATGATGCCAACCGCCACACCAACCCTTTCGCCTTCTACCGCAAGTATTCCACCACTAAGAAGAGGTAACTTAATTAGTTTGTTTCCACAAATGATCTATGTTTGGTTTTTGGACAACCCATCCATTTTTGACCATGACATCGTAGTTTCCATGGGTAATAGAAATCAGACTTATATCGAACGAATGTCTAGACACACCTAGATCACAACTGCCAAGCACACGGGTGGCGGTTATAATTGTACTTGCTATTTATAATGGAAAGGCAGAGATGAAATGAACGAGGTCGTCATAATATCTTGTTATTTGGTCCTACGCCAAACGTAGTTAGCCGGAAAAATCCGATTGTGTCCCACCACTAGGGAACAAGCAAATATAATGTACGCTTAAACCTGATAATATCAAATGAAATGAATGTTGGAACGCTCAAATTACCAAGATTCTAAGTATTTTCAATGAACCAGGACTACACGCGCTAAGACTATTATCACTTTATTGCAACTCTTGAAGATCTGGCACAATGTAGATCGATAATGTTACACGAACATTGAAATGCTAAAAAGAGCACGTCTCATAGAGACTAGGGCTAATGTCATAACACGAGTCTCATTAAGGCTCGGGGTAAATGAGAACTTTCATACCAGTAGGAATGAATGATTTGTTTGCATATCGATAGTGAGGTTTCATGAGAACCGAGACCTCATGTCTCCAAGTTTAGAAGTGAAAATTTGTACTGATTATGACCATTATCACCCAATAGAGTTACCAGAATTCTCATGCATGACAAATTACAATTACGTGTGCACCCGTGATTCTAATTTGCTTTGCATGGTCATTCATGGTTCCTCCCATTCGTGATAACATACTTTGTCAAGTACCAAGTACTATCTGTTAAGACTAGCGAAGATGATAGGGCATGTTGGTAGTAGAAACAAGTACAGTAGAGTTAGAAAAGTAATGTATGTTGTTCTCCTTGTTTGTCCTCGTTAGGTTTATCTCGTGTGTTAGAAAAGTGTTTCGTGTTCCCAAGTGGTGATGTTAGGTTCAAGTTGTCGTTGCTTCAACTTCGATAGTGAAGAATCATATATAGATGTTGGAAGTGAGCGAGCGGGACTCCCCGCCCCTCTGTTAGTCGAGGATGATACAGGTGACATAGATATTTGTGTATATTGACCATAGTTTATCACTCATCCCAGAAATCCCCAGGTAAGCATAACTGGTCTCGCAATGAGATTTATGCGATATGCTTGCCTTAGCCCGGAGGCCTTTTGCCAGGAAATCCAGAATACAGGTGTCTATGTGTCACATAAATGGGTAATGTTTGATCGTTCTGTGATGTGCTGTTAGCATGCCAGGAGAATGTTCGTACAATAGTTGCAATCATGTAAGAGTGTCTATGGAGTACTAGTGTCATGACTAAGGCTATAGTCTAGATGCAAATGCAATCCTAGTTCTCTATAACCAGTGGCTCTGATACCAATCTATCACACCCTCAATTTCCACAAACGGGGTTTTACCGTTAGGCGTGTGACATACCAGGATCTCAGACACGGTCATATCAAACGACACTATATGAGTTTAAAAATATACGTTTGACTTAAATCAGAGTAACATAACAGAAATGAATAACAGTGCGGAAGCGAATAACGAAATGTAAACAATACTGAAAGTCTGAAATGTTAAATCAAAACAATGTCTAATGCAATATAAATGGATCTGATGAATGCATGTCCTGAGTGCGTTCCTTAATCGTGCATCATGAGATTACGCGTTCCTGTTACCTGAGAAAACATGCTAAAGTGTGTCAATATAAAGTTGGTGAGTTCACAGGTTTTATCACAGATAAAAATGTTTGTAACTGTTCGACTGTCTGTAACTGTTCAACTGGTTGTAACTGTTCGACTGTTTGTAACTGTTTGACTGTTTGTAACTGTTCGACTGTTCGAAATGTTTGCAACTGTTCGGAATGGTATAGTAATTAAAGCATATCGATAGGTAGCTAGCCTATAATCATGTTACTTAGCGTTTCGAACCGAAGCTGACTGTTTGCGTGTCCTATATGTTTGTGTTTCCCCGTCACGTCTCGCAAGACCGTGACAAATGTTAGGTCAATAATGCACCCGTTTGACCTCCAATCAAGCTAGCGCGACTAGCCCGGGCGGGGTTTGTCAGACCCAGTAGTACTACTCAGTATTACCTCGCTAATCCCATTACTAACGGTTCGAGAGTGTCAGGACTGTTTGTGTGTTTGCACTAACGTAACAGGCGATATCAATAATACTAAAACCATTCATAAAATATGTTTGCATGTTTTCTCCCCAAAAGGAAATAAAAGTAAAAAGGGGCCGTGAAACTCACCTTGAATGCGTTGCAACAAAATGTAAGCACAAATGATCGGGTTCCAATTAACCTGAGTTTCATTTAATATTCAATTAATATTAAATATCAATAATGTGATCGTACGGTTTCGCGTTTCACGACTCGGGTACCAGGTCTGCCAACAATGTTTACACCCAATCCCAAACAAAAAAGCATACACAAACTCTCACAAGCATAAAACCTATTTATTCACGCCTACACCAGACCATTCATGAAAGTACTCTTCATATAGTTCAATCATATTTTTATAATAAACCCAAACGTTTGATTATACAAGCCTTACACCACTCAAAGCATAACGGTCCCCTCGTGACACAATTATATATATACATATATTTTATATGTAGTATGCAATTCACATCCCTTCATTCATATTTTATACTATATAAGACAACACACATAAGCATTTTATTCAAGGTAATTTCATACACATGTACCAGGACTAATATGCGTGTGTGTATATATATAAATATATAAATATATATATATATATATATATACCCACACACACTCACATATACACATTTCACATGCAAAATCAAATTATCCAAATCATCATGAACCAAGAACACTCACACATGGCTGAAATATACATACATAGCAACACACATCCATCATCGAAATCACACTCCAATTAAACCTACCATCATCACATTTATTGGATCAGAAGTTGTCCCTCACAATTAAACCCTTTGGATCTTGATTAAGGAGAATTCCATTAGTGTTATCTAGACAAAAATTTAATTATTCAAACATATACACACACAGATCGTACATAACACACACATGAGCACGCACATGAGCACACACATGAGCACATGTACACTGCCACATACTTTAATACATTTAAAACATCTGCACTACCTACATCCAATATATATATATTCACATGGGCACACACCTTTATACACATACCCACAACAGTAACATGCATCTACTCGAGAATCCAAACACAAATTGCTTCCTCTTGATTCTACCCGCTGCACACATACGTATACATACAGCCGCATATATATATATATACATCGGCCATGAACACACGCACTGCAGCAGACGAAAAGACACACCCACCCACATACATACGGTTATACATACATACGCTATACATTATGCATACATACGTTCACGAACCCAACCATCACAACCCATGAACCCAACGCAAACGTATACGCGGAAACCGTAACCCGAAACTATAACATAACGAATAACGGAGATACGTACCATATAAGGTTGTCGTCGAAGACTGCGGTTGATGACAAGAAACTCGCTTGGGAACGACCACCGCGAGTGAAAGGTTGTCGCGAATAGGGAGACGTCGAGAGGGAGTAGTGGTGCGGTGGTCGGAGAAGCGTCGACCGTGTAAGGGCCCCGGTTGACGTTTGGATGACTGTTGAAGATGGAATGTTCTGAACAGAAGGTTGCAGCGATGAAGATAGGGCTGCAGGAGACCGTACGCTGCTATTGGGAAGGTTGCAAGAGTCAAGGGAGAGGTGTTAGAAGGGGCTGCCCGTGTCAGCTTCACAGCCGAGTACAAGGATGCCGTGGGGAAGAGCTTCGCCGGAAGGTGAACGGTGGAGTTACGCCGGTGGTGGAAATTAGTGGTGAATGGGGAGAGTGTGGATGAAGGTTAAATAAATGAATGAATGATTGTAGCTTTTAAAAGTGCGGTACAGAGGTGAGGGTCGGTTTATGGGGCTTCAACTTTATATATATTTTATTATTTTTTTTCAATTTGTATAACTTACACTTTGGGTCCCTCCATTTAATCCCAAATAACATTTTGAGTTAACTAATTTAGTTAGTCTATGGTTGATTATGGTTGTGTACTAATAATAATTAGGATTATGTACTACTATTAATGATAAATAGAATTGACTTAATTATAAATATAGTTGATAGATAATAATGATAGGGGAAACAATCAGAACGGTGTTAACCTGAATTATACGGGTTGTCACATCATCCCCTTGTTGAATGAATTTTCGTCCCGAAAATTAGAATGTTACGCTCGGTTAAACGCATGAGTTTGAGTTAGGGTTCAGTCAAATGTGTAAGATTCGGTTAGGGTTGGTGATTAGTAACGTGTTTGACATGTTTGACAGGGTTGTGACAGTCTCACCGATCAATCGAGCTCTAAATCCTCAACGACCAACAGCAGTTCGAGACGTCAAAACCGTAGGGTTGTTACCGACCAAATCCCCACCGCAGTGGCACCGGAGAAGAAGCAACGTCGTAACAGTCGCCGGAATCGGAATCGGAGTCAGGATCTCTGGCAAACGAAAGGCGAAACGCCGCCGCGTGCTCCAGTGGTGGACGCATTATCACAGAACGATGGTTGTGGTGTTGAGGCTGTTGCTGCTGCTGTTAAGGATATTAATGTCACTGGTGTGAGGCGGAGGACTGATGGGAGATAGGGTTCTAGAATATTCTACGGTGGTCCGGCGAAAACTCCTGTGAAGAAAGGGCCAACGATGACCAACGTGTGGGTTAGAAAGGGGGAATCTGGTTCGATGAGGTCATCAAGCTGCTAACCTCTGGTAAATCTTGCATATATATGCTTCTTTTAAAGATTTCATGTGCACAAAGTTTAAATAGAGCTATAATCTGTAAAGAGATTGTTATCTTTAGGTTTGAGTGCATAAATCTGACTCAAAGATTTTGTAGAGATTGATTGATGTTAGGTGAATTTAACAAGAATCATAGTTAGCAAGAGGAAAGATATATTAGCACCAGATGATAGTTGTTTATAGTGGTTTGGATTGATGTGAGCCAATATAGTGTGTACCACAACTATTTTAGGAAGGTGCAGTGGTAGGATGTTTGTGTTTTTCAAGACCTGGGTTCGATCTTTCCTAGGTTAACTGTAAACACTTTGGGTAATAAGCCCCGCCCGTGATGATGATTGGGTAATGGACTAATGGATCGGCCAAGATTGTGCAATAGTGGGGTAGAAATAGTAGTTCGAATCCCACCGTTTGGTCTGAATTAGAACAGTGATTCGATTGCCTCCTGTGATGTTTTGAGGTGAGGGTGCAGCAGGCCAGCTAGCAAGTCATGTAATACTATCTAGGGAGTACATCTTATGATGTTTGTTTTGTTTTTACTGGAATCAACATTACCTAAACTCTACTTGCATTCATTAAAGCTGATACTTGGATAAAAATGCCCACTTCATCTTTATCAGGACGAACTGCTAATATTAAAGACCAACTTAAAAGGGAAACGAATCAAACGTGTTAAAGTCAACCTATGCCTAATTTTTGTGCATAAAACCTCCTGGTGTTCATGAGGAGGAAGAAGGGGGAATATGAATGTGAATATGATGAAGATGAAGAAGAAGGTGAATATTTCATGGGTAATCATCGTTTCTATTAGGATTCCCCTTTTCTCTTAAACCAATCAAAGCCGTAAGCTTTCAATCCATTTTGTATGTTCTTATGCACTTTTGCTTTTAATTTATAGTTTACTTTCACTTGATTGTTTTGTGACTTTTTTTAATCTTTAATATACCGAGTGTCAACAGTGGGAAGATGAATTGTGTTGATGATGATTTCAGTGACGACTCTCTGAACCTGAAAAACTTGAAAAAAACGTCAAGAAAATGTAAGTAAAGATTATGGTTTTAGACTTTAGATCGATTTCTCAATTTATCGGTTATTCTTTCTCGAAGACGCATACTCTCAACGACTTCTGATTGCATCGAGCAGATGAGGAGTTTTCAGGGTGAAATTCATATTTTTTGTGTTCGTTTTTTGTCTTTGTACCGTTATAAAGCAATTAATTCTTTGTATTTTGTTGTCCCATATGTTATAGAAGTTACTGTAAACTGTGTTTGTTTCTGCGTTTGGTTGTTCAGTCGTTTGATTTAAAATCGTTCGTGTTTCTAGGTGTTAAAGTTACCTAACGAAAGCCTTAAGGTCGTAGTTGAAGATTTTTTGGCTTCTTCATACTCCGCAGGTATCAAGTGTGTAGATTTTTATGGTTTGTGATTTTAAGCTTCTTCATATTTTCTGTTGTTGCTATGGAAGGTAGTGATTATACCAATGAAAACTGAAATTTCATGGGGAATTTTTTAAGTAGAAAAGCCTTAACATATGGAGGTTGCAACAGATTTAATGGGCATGTAGGGTAATGTGTTAAAAGGGACATTTTTCTTACGGGTCAGGTTGGGTTGACATGAAAACATCTTTTTCCCCGTTTTGTGATGGTGCGTATTATGGAATTTTGCTCGTGTTTTCTTTTATATCTTATTTGTATTTGATTGTTTTGATGTTTCATATTCTATTATTGATGGTATTCTAATCGATGTATTGTTTCTGGAACATGTCTGTAGGTGAAGGTGCTAGATACACACGGTGAGCTTTAGCTTAGGTGCAGAATGTTTGAAAGGTAAGAAGCCTGAGTCCTTGCGTACATGTTGTAGTCTGTTTAGTATTTGATTATGTGTGAATTGATTTTGGCCATGAAACAAAAGCTAATTGACCTTATTATGATCTGAAATACCTTTCGAAATCAAACGTTGACCCTAAATCAGTTCTCGAAATGAGGCCTAATAACAATCGTTTTAATATCTCCGCGGCAACGCTCGGTGAACATAACTAGTTAGGATTATTGAAATAACATATGGTCAGAAGCCTGGGGAAAAAGTGTAATAATTCACCTTCAAAATGTTTTTCAATTTATTGAAAACTCACATAGTAGCTTCATTCTTAATTGTTGTGGATTTTAGTAAATTTCAACAGTAGGTTTTTATAAAGTTCCAAATGGAAACAGAAGTTTAAGCGTTCAGTTTCTTTTATACTCACAGTACGTTTATATAAAAATACGTTACCTGTTTCAAAATCATGTAAAAACTTTTAGAAAATATCTGTTCTTTCTAAGAAATCAATATGAATAAATGCAAGTAAATTTTGCAATGATAATGCTCGTAATTTAATAAGATCCAGATTAGTAAAACCACCAAATAAACTTCCCACTTATTTAATAAAGTACAAAATTAAAATTACCAATCAGAAAACTACATTTTCATGTAAATTAGAACTCTATTCTGAAATCAAAATTATGAAACTACCTTTTACTTTATTACCAACTAGGGATGAGATTGATATCATATCGGTACGAGTACTGAAAATACCAACATCGAGTTTGTGAAAAAGTGGGTACCGAGTACTCTACAGAATCTATCGGTTTGATACCGGTTTTTCGGTACTTTACCAAATTGGTACCGCTTTAATTTTTATTTTATATTTTGGCTAAAAACTGAGTTTTTAGCGTGAATCTTGAATTCATTTACAATACTAAAAACATTCAAAAATATCTCAAAGTTATATAAACAACATTTGTAATCTTGAACATGAAATATAAACACTAAAAATGTCCCAAAGATTGAATCAAGATGGTAAAAAAAAACGAATTTTTGAGTACCGACTCGATACCCTTGCGGTAATTATTGGTACCAGTACCGCCTAATTCCAATCCCCATTATATTCAAAGTCGAGTAATGTTACCGGTACCATTTAGCTTGGTCGATGCCAGTTCGTTATAGTACCGGTACGGATTACGTATCGATACGAGTGCCCGATACCAAAGGCTCATCCCTATCACCAACAATGGGGTTTCATATGATCTTTTCTTTGTTTATTGATCTTGATTGGTTTCTTTAGCTTTTGTTGAAGGTGGTACGGGGTTTAAAACCTTCTTTAAAAGTGGTATCCATGCTTCATCAATTGGTGCTTTAAAGTTCGTATTTATGAAAGTTTCTTATTCATATATAGCTAATAATTAATTTTCTTACTAAGAAATTATATTTAGTTACTTTTTCATATTATATAAACTACAGGGCTTTTTAGTTTTTTCATTTAGCTAAGCACGTGTTATTTAAGTTAATAGACTAGTGGTAAAAGTTAAAGCCTTCTAAATTAAAGAAACTAGGTTTAATCCTTCACGCGCGTTGCGCGACGAATTCCGCCACGAATCAAAATATTAAAATGCAGATGCTAAAAAACGTCATAGAGGTTGTCAGAATGACGTAAAACCGTAACACATCAGGGCCTAAAGGCAAGGCTAAAGCCTAAAGGCTCACCTGGAATATAACGGGCCTAAATCACCTGCAGGTCGGGCAGCCCGAACCCGTTCACCTACTTTCCACATTCGGGTCTGGTCAATCTTGGCCATAGGGAATGCTGGCAAACCCTCTAATTCCTGGATAATATATATCAAAACATTAATTTCATAAAATTATCAATTGTATGGTTATATAACAAAGCAAAAGATACAAAAAATTACATAAAATCTACGGCCAGCCAATACAACGCTTCTTATCTCACTTCCAGTCGCCACATCCTCATAGCACTCATACAAAATGTCCATACAAGGATAGTAAGATGCACTGTATGCTGTCAAGAACTCCTTTTTCCCTTCTTTTGTCAATGACTCGTATACAGCTTTCATGCCCTGTTTAAGTTGAAGGCTTAGAAAAAAACATGTAATAAACATTATAATGGAAACTAATTTAGCTATGAAAACAGATCAAAAACCTGAGTCGATATTGTCTTTGATATTATGCCAGTAATGCATCCTACGGTGTTTTTATAAGCCAAATCTTCACTCATACCACCTTCTATATACCTTCTAAAGAAAGATTCCACAATACCATGCACCGCTCCAAGTAAAATACCTAATATTTACCAAAAGAAAAGATAATTATCATACAGAATATGTCAAGACTGCTTAGTGGAGTAAGGTAAGTAAAGGCTAACCTCGCTCCCCGAATATATCACTCCTGTACTCCTGCTCAAGTGTAGTGGCGAATGTAAAGGGCACACAAAGAAATCAAGACAGAAAAAAAATCAAATCACACGACGATAGAAAAATCCTAAAAAAAGAGGATGCCTTCCCCTATTCAAAACCAAAAATGCTGGTACCCCTAACCCAGCCAAACAATCTACACGAAAAGAAATATTTAAAGATATAATTAAATTTAATTAAAGGCACGTAAAAAAACAGATATGCAAACCCGAGACAGATCGATCTCACCAAATGTACACCCAAATTTATAACTCATCGATTTTGATGCTGGTACGTGGTGGCTGGGGGCTGTGAGGTTGCTGCGATGGTGGTGGAGGTGGTGGCCGGTGACCGGTGAGAGAGAGGGCAGGGGGAAGTGAGGGTGGGGGTGGCTAGCGGTGATGTGGTGGCCGGTGGAGGGCAAGGGGCAGTGAGGGCGGTGGTGGCTAGCGGTGATGTGGTGGCCGGTGAAGGCTTTCGTGGCTAGGCAGTGGTGACGGGTAAATGAGTCAAGCGGGTTGAAAGTTGTCCGAAGTCCATTTTAATGCATACAACCTCTTAAATCGTTCTATTAAAAAACTTGGACCATTATTGTAGTAATATTGTTTTCATCACCACAATTGACATGTTAATGCTTTATGAATGAATTAAAAATGACAAAAGTGTTTGCAAGTCGACCCAATCCGACTTGAAATGGACTAAAAGATGGCCAATTTCAACCAGAATGTTTGAACCCTTACCCAACCTACCATTATGCCTAATCTATGTATGTAAACATAAACTAAACATACACATACGTATACAAGCCACGAAAGTTAGAAGACGTACAAATAATGCATAAGTTTTTGGTTGCCATCTCATGTTAGTATCAATGTCTTCCCATTGTCTGTTATGTGGACTAATCCCTTGTGTCAAAGCCCTCAAACTGATGTCACAAAACTGAAATAAAAAAACTATTTAATTATCATTTATTATTCTTAACAGAAAATGATATATGCACATAGACTATTTAATGGTAATTGGTACTTTTTAAAACAACCCCTTTTAACTCGAACCCATTTCAACCTGTTATCCAACCTGCCTGTTTGCTAGGTTAAAAAGGAACTTAGTTTTGCAAGAAATGAAATAAAGAGATCAGCCAAAGAGCTTCTATTAATCATTCTCGACCTATCTGATTTAATCCTGTTTATGTTCACACCACATATGTCTTCAACATTTTTCTCGGCAATTGCTCTTACACCTGTTTCACAAACTATTATTGCATACATATCTATATATACACATTAGTTTTCGACACATATACAAACATAATACCAGTAAGGTCAGCAGCCATGTTCCCGGGGTATATTTCGCTAAGAGGAGGTAGAATAGGCGGTTCACAAGTCTGAAAGAAATATAGTAAAATATGTTCAAAGTGCAAAGATGTTAATTTTGGTGGAGAAGTTGAAAATCATTTATAATAACCTGGAAATGGAATATTATAAGTAAACTAAGCGAATACGAATTTAAAGTTCCAGCTTTGGAATCATTGATACCATGTGCCTTTGCCCATTCTTTGACCTGCACATCAAAATCAGCATATCGAATGAATGTTCTTTGCATCACCACTTACAGCTACTAAAACAAAAATTAAACACATACAATTAAAACCATGTCACGGAAGCGTTCATCAATCGCGTTTATCCAAAACAACAATTTTGACTTCATTACACCGCTCAAATTATTGATAGAGATGTCACAGGAAATATTGCCGTTGTTGCTATCACATTTCAAGATAGGCACTCTTGCATGGGTGATATATTTTATCCCATGAAAACCACCTGTGAACCATAGTTATCAATAAGATTAATTGATTTATTAACTTTTATACACAAGATCTAGAAAACATAAAACTTACCTAAACCTTTCAAAGCTTTTAAAACGTCTAATAGTAGTGTTTGCTTATATTTTTCCCAGCAGTAGAGATGTATGAACCATTGCTTAACTCAATTGAAATATTTAAATCTCCCCATCTCGTAAAGAGGTTAGAAACAAATGAACCAAACGGCTCCACTGTGGCACCTACTTGCATAATCAAATTCACAATTTACATAATTACACAAAGTACACACAATCTAATACAGGATGGTGTATTTACCTCTAAGAATATCCACAGTCTGAACAACAGCTTTGAGATCATCAATAACTTGAAACCGTCTAGACCAATCATCCTTTGTGGCATTGATCACTTGAAGAATATCCGTCAGAGCAATCGCCAATGAATAATGGGAATTCATCTTTAATCCCCAATAACACTGAATTTGACAGATATGACTGAAAACATACAACTCATTATTGAGTTTGCAACAAAACTTTGCATACAGTCATGCAGAACACAATCCCCAAATCAAATCAACCGTCATCAGCAACCCAAACCCAAATCACAAACCCCAAATCAAAAACCCTAATCGAGTATAAATATGAAGAAAACCCAAATCAAAAACCCTAATCGAGTATAACTATGAAGAAAACTTACGTAGAAGACGAAGGACCGAAAAGGGGCCGGTGGTCGGAGGGTGGAGAGCAGAGGATGGACCGTCGGGAGGGGGAAGGTGGCAGGCAACGGGAGGGCGGCAACGGGAGGGCAGCGACGGGAGGGGTCTGACGGTGAGCGGTCGGAGGGCGGAGAGCAGAGGATGGACCGTCGGGAGGGCGAAGCTGGCAGGCAACGGGAGGGCGGCAACGGGAGAGCAGCGACGACAGGGGTCTGACGGTGAGCAGTGAGTAACTAAATATAATTTCTTAGTAAGAAAATTAATTATTAGCTATATATGAATAAGAAACTTTCATAAATTACGAACTTTAAAGCACCAATTGATGAAGCATGGATACCACTTCTAAAGAAGGTTTTAAACCCCGTACCACCTTCAACAAAAGCTAAAGAAACCAATCAAGATCAATAAACAAAGAAAAGATCATATGAAATCCCATTGTTGGTGATAGGGATGAGCCTTTGCTATCGGGCACTCGTATCGATACGTAATCCGTACCGGTACTTTTTCATATTATATAAACTACAGGGCTTTTTAGTTTTTTCATTTAGCTAAGCACGTGTTATTTAAGTTAATAGACTAGTGGTAAAAGTTAAAGCCTTCTAAATTAAAGAAATTATTGTTTAAATCTTGACGTGAAGTGGATTCAGATTTAATGTAGTTTAAGGGTAGAAATATATATGTGTGCAACTTTTTTTTTTGAACGACAAATGTACGATCCTGATTCGGATGATAGGTGTTATCTTAATCGGGTCCACCTATCCGTTTCTCCACCGGGACCGCACCCCAACCCTCTCAGGATGAAACCCATTGCTAAGAAAACCCCCTGGCTTAATTCTGGGCATTTTGCTCAGAGTGAGACTTGAACCCATGCCCTCCATTTATTTAATATCATGAGTACCTCACCTTAACCAGTTGGACTAATTATCTATGGTAACTCTTCGTTCTTAAAAGAATAAAAAGTAACCAAACAAATGGTTGAATTTATTACTTGAAATGAGCGTGAATTGACACACACTCAAGGGCGGAGGATAGTGAAGACGGGGGTCCCCTCTTTTTTTCGTCGGTAATGTTAAATTTTAGTCCGTTAGTTTAAACTTTTGACCCGATAATGTAATTTTTATATAAATATCACGTTCGCCCCCCTAAAAAAAGTTAGTTTCACCCCCGCCCCCCCTACGGAGATGTTCAAGCTCCTCCACTGCTCACACGCAATATCGTAACTAGAAGAATTACTTAGAAGATCATTCTCAATAATGAATAACTAATCTGGTTGATTATAAATAAACATCCAAATATCAGTTGCATGTTAGTCTTTGACTTATAACCTGGTTATAGTTGTAACTGTATATATAACCGAAAGTTTTATGGATGTTTATATTACAAGCGTATGAATTTAAAAGTTTATATACCACTTAAACCAACTTTTATAATTTTGGTTTCTCTAAATGGTATTTTAGTTGCCTTCTCACTTTATAACATACGCATTCGGGAATGCGGGCGGAGGTAGCAAATTTTTTTTACAGAAAGTTGTAAATCGCGGTTGTATATTTGAATGGTTGATAGGACGTGGGTTAATGCATATTAAAACAAAACGTTAAATAAAAAAGCCTGAAAAAATATAAGGAAAAAAAAGACACTAGAAGAAAATAATAAAAGTTGAAAAAAATGGGCAAGGAGTGTTTGAACAAACAAATAAACAAACATACCCAGTATATCCCATTAAAAAACAGGGTCTGAAAGAGTAGGTGGTGACGAGTCTTTACTCTATCTTGAGCGATAGAGAGACCGCTTCCAAAGAGACCCCTGACTCGAAAACGATAGCAAGCAGATTATAAAGCATAAAACACATAGGTATATATCACATAAGGGTTTAGAATAAACATAGACGTATTCATAAGTATATTCATAAGTATATTCATAAGCATAACAAACAGTGTTTGAACCCGAGTGGTAAATAGTGGACATAACCATGGTTTTCACGACCGGATCGGACCAGCCGGTCCGACCGGGGATTGGTCCGGTGGCCGGTCTGGTCAGCTATCGTTCGGTTTGATCTGGTTGAACCGGCCGGTTCGTCCCGAACCAGCGGTCGGACCGGATTTTGTTTTATTTTTTTGGGTAAAAACGGGGTGTTAAACCATAAATTAATGTGTTAGATATACAAATATAGTTAAATTTTATATATAACTATAAAATACATATATAAATAATATATAAATTACTTATATTTGATTATATATATAACTATATATATAATATACTATATATATGATTATGATGTTATCCGTTCTTAAATCCGGTCCGACCGGTTCGACCACCAAACCAGTAAAACATCCGGTTCGACGTCCGATCCGATTCTAAAAACATTGTACGTAACATGTCTTGCCACTAGACCAACATCCGTTTTGGTATTATCTCTGTAATAGTTATTTAGCACATACGAAATCAAGACAAAAGAAAAAAAAAGTAAAAAATAAAAATGAATTTTCGCTGAGTGTCAAATGCAACCAATCATCATTTACAACTATTCACTTCAATTTTAAATGTATATTAGTATAATATGTTTCTTAAGGTTAAAATTATTAGATAAAAAATCTCCCATGTTTATAGTTTTTGTATAGTTTGTTAAAAGGTTAAAACTATTATTTCATATCTACTTAATAAATCATTTAACGAAACATATTGTTTAAACTTAAACTTATTGCAAAATAAAAAACAACTCAAAGTCTCAAACATGAAACCTTTAAAAGTTGTGTGACGTGGGCAAACTACAAAGATCATATGTGTAAGTAACATATTTTTTTCATTATCGGCGTTAAGGAGCTTCTTGACTTTGCAGTAGCACATGACTTAGGCATCATAAATTCGTTTTTTAAAAAAAGAGACTCGCATCTAATCACGTTTAGCAGCGGCGGGAAACACACGCAGATAGACTATTTATTGATGAGGAGAGAAGATCGTAGCTCGTGGAAGGACTGTAAGGCAATCTCGGGAGAGACAGTTGTGATGCAACATCATATGTTGGTGGCGGATATACGCGTGAAAAGACCAATTGCCCATCAAAACAAGAGAGTTAGACCTACGATCAGATGGGGCCAGCTCAAAGATGAAAAATTATCATTTTTAGAGATAAGGTCATACCAATAAACCAGACTGGGCCACAGGAAGACGCAAACTAAAAGTGGGAGGCTATGGCAACTAGGCTCATCCAAGCAGCTAAAGAAACGCTTGGAGTTACAACGAATAGGACAGTCGGCCATAAGGAATCCTAGTGGTGGAACGAAAATGTACAGGAGAAGATAAGAATTAAACAACAAAATTTTAGAGAGCTTATACGCTGTAACAATGAGGAAGAACGCGTAGAGCTAAAAGATAATATAAGGAGGTTAAGCGAGAGGCGAAAAAATCGGTGTCAGAGGCAAAGAACACGGCGTATGAGATGATGTATAAACGATTAGAGACGAAAGAAGGAGAGCATAAGATGTTTAACATAGCCAAGGCAAGAGAAAGTAGAAGACGGGACTTGAGAATGATGAAGTTCATAAAGGCTGCGGATGGAAAGGTTTTGGTGAAGGAGAAAGACATCAAGGTGAGATGGAAAACTTACTTCGATAACCTTTTCAACATAAGAAACCTAAATCTACAAACTGTGATAGATAAAACAATCCAAACAACGCAACAAAACAAATGCTATTGTAGAAGAATCACAACAGACGAAGTTACAAAAGCTATGAAGAAAATGGGAAGGGCTAAAGTGGTGGGGCCAGACAACATACCGATTGAAGTGTGGAAATGCTTGGGAGATGAGGGTCTCCAATGGCTAACAGATTTATTCAACATTATCTTTAAGACAGGAAAGATGCCAGACCAGTGGAGAACCAGCGTCATAGTCCCCATATATAATAAAAAAGGAGATGTTCAATGTTGCGAAAACTACAAGGGAATAAAGCTATTGAGTCACACGATAAAATTATGGGAAAGAGTTATTGACATGAGAATTAGACGGGAAACTCAGATAGCGATAAATCAATTTGGATTTACGCCAGGACGCTCTACAACAGAAGCCATACACGTCATAAAGAGGATAATGGAGAAATATAGAGAAAATAAAAGGGACCTCCATACGTTATTCATCGACCTAGAAAAGGCCTATGACAGTGTTCCGCGTCAACTAATTTGGGAAAGTCTACGACTTAGAAGGGTACCAGAGAGGTATATCAAAATAATCAAGGATATGTATGACGGGGCAAAAACGTGTGTGCGAGCACCGGTCGGAGACACAGACCCCTTCCCAATGGAAGTGGGACTCCACCAAGGATCGACACGGAACCCATTTCTCTTCACAGTAGTGTTGGATGAGATGACAAAGTCTATACAACAGCCAGTTCTGTGGTGCATGCTCTTTGCGGATGATATTGTCTTAATATCAGAATCTAAAATGGTGCTTAACGACAGGCTAGAACAGTGGAGAGCAGCACTAGAGCGCGGAGGCTTAAGGATAAGTCTCTCTAAGACAGAATACATGCATTGTAACTTTAGTGGTGAGGCTGAAGAGGAAACACAAATCAGTATCCAGGGTATGGCGATCCCACGGACGTCTAGGTTCAAATACCTGGGCTCGTACCTGTAGGAGGACGGAGAGATACACAGTGATGTAGCTTACCGTGTTTAAGCAGGTGGGTGCAAGTAGAGAGTAGCATCAGGGATTGTATATGATAAGAGGTTTCCAGCAAAACTAAAGGGAAAACTATACAGAGTGGCAGTACGCCCAGCCATGTTATATGGAACAGACTGCTGAGCCATAAAGAAATCACATGAGAAACAAATAGAGGTAGCGAAAATGCGAATGCTGAGGTGGATGTGTGGACACACAAGACTGGATCGGATAAGAAATGAATTGTTTCGACAGAAGCTAGAAGTGGCTTGTATCGCAGATAAAATACGATAGGGAAGATTAAGATGGTTTGGGCATGTAAAGAGGAGACCAATGGCAGCACCGGTTAGAGTAGTAGAGAACATCATCTTAGAGGGTAGGAGGAGTAGAGGAAGACCTAGGTTGACTTGGGACGAGATAATTAGGCGAGATATGGTACACTTGCATCTCTCCGAGCACATGATCGAGGATAGGAGTGAGGGTAGGCGTAGAATTAAAATTAAGGACTTTTAGTGGATCTGTGAGTAGGAAGGGTTAATGAAGACAAGTTGCGGGGCCTGATGTGTACGTAGTCCACATCTGCCCTTTATAGGTGAAACTTGCTACTTCCCTGATGTATGCTTTTTTATTTTCTTATTCTTTTAAGTGATTTATTACTGTATGCTGTGTGCTATATGATATATTATATGATGACTTGCTATTGTTATTACTTCTGTTATCAAGTAGGGGTCTCTTTGGAAGCGATCTCTCTACCTACCAAGATAGAGGAAAGACTCGCCACCACCTACCCCCAGAGGCTCAGACCATGCTTTTAGGTGGGATGTAGTGGGTTTATTTGTTTGTTTGTTTAGTGTATATATTCATTCTTAATTTTTTGCATTATTTGTGGTTATATATTAAACCACCATCATATGTAATCACCTTTAAAATAATTTGAGATTTGAAAATCTTTTATATAACATTTACTACTAGGAAACTGGATAATTGCTACCAAAATTTGCGACAGAAAAATGGTCATAAAATTTGCAACCATTATACAACTGGAATAAAAAAGATCGCAAAATTAACGACCAAAATCAAGACGGTTGAAAAATTAACGACCTAATTCAAGACAGTCGTAATAGGGTAACTACGACTGTTTTGCAACGGAAAAAGCCGTCGCAAATGTCAAAGTTTCTAGTAATGACTATTCAAATACTTGATATCGATTTGTTAGGCCGAATCAAAAAACAATTTATAAGGTTCCAAACTCACCTAAAATAGCTAGGGTAAGTCGGGTCGATCCACAGAGAATATGTGGAAAGTGTGGTTTATTCATAAAGTTTAAAGCTTTATAGAAAATACGTGTAAATTAACTAAATTGCAAAAATGCTGAAATTAAAAAGTAAAATTTGATTGCAAACAAGGGTGAGAGAAGTAATCCTCTCCGGGGTTCAGGTTTACGACTCAGGCTTGCTCTTTTAGTTTAACGGGTCACATAGACATAACCAAATTGACCCGTTTTAAGATAATGAATTGAATAAAACTGTGTCTACGCACTTATCCGAATCATACCCTCCGTTTGTTTTACCCAATCCCATCCACAATTGACGTTTACAGATGAAAAGAAATCTAAAACAATCAAGAATAGAACAATTGAATTGAAGATAAAACACGTATTTTAGAATCTCAAAACGTTTAATAATGTTACTCGGTTTAATTCACCGTGTTCAAACATTAAAATTAAAAAGAGACAACCAAGAACAAGTCATAGTATAAACCCTACCACCCGAAGAAGAACACGAGTGGATTAGCCGAACATGGAAATGAAAAACAACTCAAAATCAAAATTAAACAACGTATCTAACATTCAAAAATAAACTGAATGATTAGAAACACTTGAAACACCTTGAAATCGCCTCCGGGAGTCCTCGGGAAGCCTTGGGGACGAAAAGGGGTGACTATGGAGGTCTGGAGTGAAAAAAGATCCTTTGAAAACCTAATTTTTTCGTCTTTTAAATGAGTTCAGCACGCGTGGCCACCGTAAGTCATATTTCCACCGTGAGTCATATTTCCACCGTAAGTTACGGTGGAGGCCTTCTCCTGCACTTTGTCATCAACCACCGTAAGTCATTTTTCCGCCGTAACTTATGATGGACTGATTTTTCCAATTCTTGTTTTCTTCATATCTTCTTCGTTTGGACTCCGTTTTTATTCTCGTTTGCGGCCACGTTCTTGTAATTGAAATCACTATCTCATCATCCATAATGGTCTTCACTTATCATCCACGTGCATTCTTCAAAATCAATCAAGTGCTCGTGTTTAACCTACAAAACATCACATCACCGTAGTTAACAAATTCAACATAATCTCTTGCATTTAAACACGTTAGATACATTAAGATTAACCATTTAATTATGATAAATCTTATTACAAACCCCCTACATCAATACTATGTGTGCTTTGCATCATGGGCGAACTTAAAAAGGGTGGGAGGGGCTTTTGGTATGATAATATGCGTCTTACGGGTAGGATCCACCCTCCACCCTTGTTCATTTCATGTTTTTAGAATTTAAGTAGTAAGTCAATTATAAGTGTAAATTGTATAAATTTCTTTGTAATTAAATTGTATAGATTTAAGAGTAAGTTTAATAAGTATGTGAGTTCGTTCTTTAAAAAAGATATAGTAAGTCAATAATTTTTATTTTTGATGATAGTTATCTAGTTATATAGGTTTTTATTATATGTTTTTCATATAAAATCTTATTAATTAAAAGTTTCTAGTTCTCAACAGGACTTTTTAGTAGTAAAGTGATTTACTTCTCAACCTAAAGGTGTGGGTTCAAATACGAAGGGTATCCAACGGTTTGGGAAAGGTTTATTTGGTTTATTCGATTATGAAATTCTTTTCGGTCTATAACCGAACCAAATAGAATTTGAAACATATCTAACCAATTCGAATTCAACCTATTAGTGCGACTTAACCGAGTTCATAATTCGGATTCAGTTGACTTCGGATAAGCTAACAAAATAAGCAAAATTTTATGGAACAAATAACTGAATCAAAAACCTAATTCACAATTCTGATACATTTAGGAACCGAATAGAAAACCAAATTCACATTTTGATTTTGTTTTTTTGGTTACGGATACGATCGTTTTTCAGGTTTTGAACATCCCTATGAACACATATATGGTGATTTTAGGTGTAGAGAGTGCTTTATTCCGCGGTAAAAACAAATTAAAAAGCTTATAATTAATGTAAGATACATACATTTATTAGAACCGTATGAATACAAAGATTCTAGTCAAATAAAATTTGTAACGTAAATTCCCAAAGTTTGTTTCCAATAAAGAGGGAATAAAGAAGATGAAACTTGCTACAATGAGTAAATTTTTTTGTGTGTAAAGTGTATAAGTGTTGAAATAAAATTAAACTATTTTCGTCTGAACATGCTATAGTAATTTATGTAAGATACGTACATTAACACCATATGAACACATATATTTCTAAGTAAAAAAATAACATATATTCTCAAAGTTAGTTTCCAATTAAGATGAAACAATTCATTGAATAATAACTAATTAACTATTAGTAACTTACATCTTAAGCGCTAACACATTTGATTAATTCAGAAAAAAAATTTAGTAACGGTTCCCTTAGACAAGGAAAATAGTCTCTTTTGTCTCCTTTTTGTATTCCTATATAAAGAGTGTATACATCACCTAATGCATCCATATACTTAGACATTTGTTATCATAAACCATATCGACGAGTTTGAAAGAAAATGAAGCAAGAAACCATTGTTGTGATAGTCGGAGCAGGACCTCCTAGCATTGCAACATCCGCATGTCTCAATCTTCTTTCAATTCCAAACATTGTGCTCGAAAGAGAAGATTGTTATGCGTCTTTGTGGCAAAAAAAAGGCTTATGATCGTTTAAAGCTTCATTTAGCCAAAACTTTTGTCAACTTCCTCATATGGCATTTCCTTTGTGTGCACCCACATTTGTACCCAAACACATGTTTGTTCAATACTTGCAAGACTATGTTTATAACTTTAACGTAGACCCGTTGTACCAACATAGTGTTGAGAGTGCGTGGTATGATAGGAATACACAGAAATGGGTAGTTGTTGTCGAAAATAGGGTTTTGGGATCGTTCGAGGAGTATGTATGTGAGTTTCTTGTTGTGGCAACCGGTGAAAATAGTGAAGGATTTATTCCTAATGTTTATGGTTTATATAGCTTCAAAGGGTTAGTTATGCACTCTAGTGAGTATGAAAATGGTAGGAAATTTGGAGGTAAAGATGTGCTTGTTGTTGGTGCTGGAAATTCGGGTATGGAAATTGCATACGATTTGTGCAATTGGGGTGCTCGAACATCAATTGTTATTCGTAGCCCGGTAAGCAAACTTGTTTATGTGTTAATTAAAAAAAACGCATTTGGTGTACCTTAACATTATGTTATTTTTTGTTGCGTAACAGGTGCATGTGCTTACTAAGGAGTTAGTGCAACTCGGAATTTATTTATTAAAATACATTCCATAGAGAATATGTGGTAAGTGTGGTTTAATTCGTAAAGTTTAAAGTTTTATAGAAAATACTTGTAAATTAACTAAATTGCAAAAGTGCTGAAATTAAAAAGTAAAATTTGATTGCAAACAAGGGTGAGAGAAGTAATCCTCTTCGGGGTTTAGGTTTATGACTCAGGCTTGCTCTTTTAGTTTAACGGGTCACATAGACATAACCAAATTAACTCGTTTTAAGATAATGAATTGAATGAAACTGTGTCTACGCACTTATCCGAATCATACCCTGCGTTTGTTTTACCCAATCCCATCCACAATTGACGTTTACAGATGAAAAGAAATCTAAAACAATCAAGAACAGAACAATTGAATTGAAGATAAAACACTTATTTTAGAATCTCAAAACGTTTAATAATGTTACTCGGTTTAATTCACCGTGTTCAAACATTAAAATTAACAAAAAACAACCAAGAACAAGTCATAGTATAAACCCTACCACCCAGAGAAGATCACAAGTGGATTAGCCGAACATGGAAATGAAAAACAACTCAAAATCAAAATTAAACATCGTATCTAATGTTCAAGAATGAAACCGAATGATTAGAAACACTTGAAACACCTTGAAATCGCCTCCGGGAGTCCTCGGGAAGCCTTGGGGACGAAAAGGGGCGACTATGGAGGTCTGGAGTGAAAAAAGATCCTTTGAAAACCTAATTTTTTCGTCTTTTAAATGAGTTCAACATGCTTGGCCACCGTAAGTCATTTCCACCGTAAGTTACGGTGGAGGCCTTCTGCTGCACTTTTTCATCAACCACCGTAAGTCATTTTTCCGCCGTAACTTATGGTGGACTGATTTTTCCAATTCTTGTTTTCTTCATATGTTCTTCATTTGGACTCCGTTTTCGTTCCCGTTTGCGGCCACGTTCTCGTAATTGAAATCTCTATCTCATCATCCATAATGGTCTTCACTTATCATCCACGTGCATTCTTCAAAATCCATCAAGTGCTCGTGTTTAACCTACAAAACATCACATCACCGTAGTTAACAAATTCAACATAATCTCTTGCATTTAAACACATTAGATACATTAAGATTAACCATTTAAATATGATAAATCTCATTACAAACCCCATACATCACATCCCCACACTTGTTTCTCGCTTACCCTCAAGTGAGGTTGCTTTTAAGAATCAAGAATGTAAGTCAAAAATGGCTGAGCACACATAGAAGTACAAATACCAAACTCGATTAAGGTTCAAGGGCATACCTAATTCCCAAGTTAGCAATTGTGACCCGTTAACAACCACAAACCTCTAACCCGTCGGACTGCCGAACCAAGCATCTCGAACTCTAGGCTGTTCCCTTGCACATATCATACCCCTCACAATGAAGCTCTCCACTCGGTGTAATTTCTTGCTCGGCCAAAGATGTGCCGGTATTTATGAAGCACTCAAGCAATGATGAAAACTAGTGAGGATAGGCTTGTAAAGCAATCAAATCTCCACTCGCTAACACAAGATTGCACACCAATCATGAGGACTTTACCAGGTTGTAATGTTAGGCTTAGGTTCGGGTAGGGAGTACTTGAAAATTAAGTGACTAAAGTGATGAAAAACTTGAGTTAACTATTTTATTCAACTACTTTAAAAACTTTAACTATAATTTACTTCAAAGCAAAAATATTTTTTCTTGTCTAATACTTCCGTCTTTCAACTTCACTATTTCGGCATAATTTTCTTTCCTTTCGTGTTTTTTTTCAAGACTATAACTTAACAAAACACAATGGGATTTATCAGGCTTAACCATCCCCAACTACAACTTCGAAACATTATATTAAATCAAACTTAACGCTACTACCACTTGTTAACTCAAATTCCATCACATGGGTAAACAAATGAATAGGCTACACAAAAGGCTAGTGGGTCAAGGAGTTTGGTGAAACAAATGAATGGGACGAGGCTCGAAATTGGCTACTACGGATAAACGTTAGATAGGTGGGTCCTATGGGGCTATCCTATGGTTAATCCTAATGCCTCAATCATTTCAATGTGAATCCCGGTCTCAAGTTTCAATATGCACGCGCTTCACAAATTCTACTACTAGAAAACATCACTGCACCCTCAAACAAGCAAATATATATATAACAATATCAAAGAGTGGGTTTCTCACATATGAAAACGGTGGGTTCCGGTTGCCGACATGACATGTGCAAGTTTACTACATCTAAAGTTTTCCTATCCTGGCTAGGCATTCCCTTCCCAACTTCCACAAACTGATCAGGCTTAAATGTTTAGGGAATCAACCATGACCACAGACCTTAACCAGTGGTTAGTATTTTAGCGAGAAATTTTAAAAATTTTCAAATTTTGTCCAAATTTTCATTTCTCCAAAGATATGTCTATCTATGATTTCCCCATCCCCACACTTGGGATACATTGCCCCCAATGTATGGGTTTTTCAAGAAAATTCAACCTTTAAATCCCTCGTGTACCCCCCGTCAGCATTTTCAAGGCACTTGATTTGACTTAAAATTAATGACAAAATCACTATAAACAAACTACTTATTTCCTAAACATAAACATAAACATAGATAGTTCAAACATGAAACATGAAACACCACCTAACCCCCATATTGTTCCATTGTTCTCACCACCAACCCACATCACATGGAAAGTTAGAACATGAATACACAAATTAAATGGTTTAACATAGAGCAAGTGGACCTGATTGATCGGAACAATCACGATCAGCAATTGCCCCCATAATACCGGTTCTGCCTCTGTCCAAAAAGATCCATGAGCTCCTCAAACCATTGCCCAAATGAGAATGCACCTGCAGACGCTCCACCACCACTACTGCTACCCTAACCCCCTTGTTGTTACTGCATTTCTGTCATCTGTTGTTGAAATTGGATCGGGTCAATCCACTCCGAATGATGTCACTCGGGTCTTGGCAGCTGCTCACCTCCTTTATATGGTGGGAGTGTGGAGTAATCAACTCGCGGTGGTGCGGAAATGAATGGTTGTCCATTATGAAAAGCCTCATGATAGCCAAGCTATTGTTAGGATTCCTAGATATTGTTAACTTGAACCTCCTGATGCACTAGATTAATCCTGTTCCACCGGTTTTGATTTTATATCACCGCCCTTGCATCATCAGCCGCCTACAACCTGACATGTTGTTGTAAATCCTAGCTATTTTGGTTGTAATTTGGCCATGTGTCAAAACCATCAGGTCGACATTGTTGCACCCGGAACCACATCCCGTCTGGCATAGCATAAGGCGATCTGTTATCAGCATCCAACGCAAGGTTACTCAAATCCTCATTCCTACCCGTATCCTCTTCGCTAACATCCTCTGGATCACTATCTTCCCCTGATTCGGACGGTCTTGCATCCAACCTCTTCACTTTCCATACATCACCAACTCTATGCTTCCACTGAGCATACCTATCATTTATGCTCCAAAACCATCCCATTCTCTCCATCAAGGTTAGGTTAAACGACTCCATATCTTTAACAATATACTCATATGGGAGCGAATATTCAGAATGAGTCATTACCTTGAAATGTTTCATCAATGCTTGAATTAACCGACAGTGAGGAACAATCTGTTTTCCTTTTGTTTCTCGTGCTAGCCAAATGTTCATCATTGCAAGGTAGCAAAATGAAACCTTAGTTCTTCCATTCATTAATGAGTACAGAATGGGTATGTCACAGAATCGCACGGAATCTTTATCACCCCTCCTGGGCATCACATTTTGCATAAGAATAGATTGCAACAGCCTCGGCTCTTTTTTAAGATGAATTCTTTTGAAAGTGCTCCCCATTCCAGGCTTAAATAGTGTATCCCTCATGTCATCCCAAAGTGGCCCCTTATCGGGCTTGTTCCAGATTATATCCTCAGATGGAAAATCATATTCTGACAAAGGTAGAGAATCGAATGATGCTATCCTTTTTAAGGTGGCCATGGACATGGTCACCTTAATTCTCTTACATTCCCCTACCAATTTCATCGTTCTCTTGTTAGAAGCCCCTTCCAATTTAAGAGAGCTCATCCATTCGTCAATGTATGGTGCAAACAGTTTGTCTTCTTCTCCATCATAACACTTTAACACCGCTCCCCATCCTAATCTTTCAAACCGCTCATGTATTCCATGGTGAGCAAACAACTCTTTTGGCACTTCTCTTTCAACTAAATAAGCGTCCCTTCTATCACACATTCCTTTCATTTTCTCATACCATAGATATGCTTGGAATCTTGATGGCATTTTGCTTAATGGGCCTCCTTTCCAAGATGGAACATCCTCTATTACTTCGTCCTCCCATCTTTGGGGCATTGCCTCCTCCCGGATTGGTACCGGGATAATCGATATCTTTGCCCTCTTAGACGGGTCAGCTGGTTCCTTCCCTTTTCTTCCCATCTGCACACACAAACAACAAACACACAAAATGTCACTACTCAAATCAGCCCACATAGGTCAACGAAACAAGTGTTGAATAACCCCATCCCCACACTTGTTTCCTTACACGTTATTGATCCCTTAATCTCTTAGTGGTGGTTATCAATGTAATCCTTGAATTCAACATGTCAAACTGGCTAAAGTATTAGCCTCTCTACACTAGCATGCTACCTAATTATTTCATCATGATAACTTCTCAACAACAAGAACCCATGTCATTCATAATTCCTAACTCATAATGCATTTCATATGTAATCACTACCACTAAGTAACACCTAACTTGTAATCAACAAAATTGTAAGACAAATATTCAACCACTCATCATCATCTCACAACCCCAAACTAATACCACATATATTTACAAGGAACATAATGCAAAACAAAAATTCACCACTTTATATTAATGTGGTGATGAAAACATACCTTAAAAGCTTAAGGATGTAAGAGTTCACTTTACTTGGATGAAACTTAACCCGGAAGTGAAAATTTCCCACAACCCCACTTAGGGTTTGCATCCCACTTCCCGATCTACACCAAACGAGTTGAAGTATGAAGAAACTAACCTTGGATTCTTGTTGCTCTCGAAAAGTTACGCAATGTAGACCAAAGAAACACATGATTTGGTTGAGAATTGTGAAAGTTAGGGTTTGGATTTGGGAGAGTGTTCTTGAGAGAAAATGTGGGGAAAATGAGAAAAATAGTGAAAAGTGGAGTGAAATCTGATAAAAAGACGTGTGTATCATTTTTTTTTTCGCTGGCCGCCGTAACTCTCCAGCCCACCGTAACTTACGGTGGGCCTCTCTGTTTTCTCCAGCCCGCAGCCGCCGTAAGTTACGGCTAAAAAAGCCTTACAGTCGTTTAGCCCCTCGACCTTCACCGTAAGCCCACCGCCCACCGTAACTTACGGTGGGCACATTCCGTTCGGTTTCGGAGATAGTGGCCGTAAGTTACGGCCATAGTTGGCCTTACGGCGGCTGTAATTGTTTTATTTTGATTTTTTGATTTTTTGATTTTTTTGTGATTACCAAAACATGAAAAATATAATAATTTAACTACCAAAACTTCAAATAAAAATGACCATAATTACCCATAAAATTTATCTTAAAACCACCGAATGCATTCGTTGTAAACCACCACCCCCAACGTTTGAAACGAGTCGTCCTCGGCTCACAATTTAAACAAAATCTTACCCGTTTGAGCAGGGGTATAAAGTCCATGAGGAGGCTAACGAAACAAAACAAAATGCAAATAAATTAAAAAACACAAATGCAACAAAAAGAAAAAACTCACAAACATGAGTTGCCTCCCGGAAGCGCTACGTTTAAGAGTCTATAGCTCGACTTTCCTTCTACGTAACCTAAGATCGGATCAGAAATCCGGATGCTAACTGATAGAAGCTCTTTGGTTTGCTTAGCAGGTCCATTCAGATCATTTGGTCGCAAGTATGGTTTTAAGCGGTGACCATTGACCACTTGTCGAATGTGGTCATCGAAATCCTCAATCTCGATGTCTCCCGAGTTCCCTATCCGTGTAATTTTGTATGGTCCTATCCACTTACTTTTAAGCTTACCTGGGAACAACTTCAGGAAAGAATTGTATAACCACACCAAACTCCCGACTTCGAAATTCTTCAGCCTTAGTTTCGCATCGTGCACTCGTTTCATTTTGTCTTTGTAAATCGTGGCATTCTCGTAAGCTTCTTCCCGTAGCTCTTCCAGCTCCATTAAGCTTAACATCCGTTGTTTACTGCAGTGTCATAATCAAAATTAGCCTCTTTAATGGCCCATAATGCACGATGAGCTAATTCTAAAGGCAAGTGGCAACCCTTCCCGTAAACCAACCGGTAAGGGGTGGTGCCAATCGGTGTTTTGTAAGTAGTACGATATGCCCACAAGGCATCATTCAATTTGTTAGACCAATCCTTTCGATCAGGTCGTACTGTCTTTTGTAAAATTTCCTTGATTTGCCGAATTGACACCTCGACTTAGCCGCTTGTTTGTGGATGATAAGGTGTGGCAATTCGGTGGTCAACACCATACCTTTTAAGCAATTTACCGAAATTAAAATTTTGAAATGTGATCCCCCGTCACTTATGATCACACGGGGCACCCCATATCGACTAAAAATATTGGTTTGCACAAATTTGCACATGACACTATGGTCATTGGTCTTTGTGGCAACGGCTTCGACCATTTGGACACATAATCAACCGCTAATAAGATGTATAAATTGCCAAACGAATTGGGGAAGGGTCCCATGAAATCAATCCCCCAAACATCAAAGATGTCGATCACTAGGATTGGTTGCATGGGCATCTCATTTCGTTTTGTGATACTACCCATCTTTTGGCAATTTGTACATGTTTTTGCAAACTCAAAAGCATCCTTAAAAATAGTAGGCCAAAATAGCCCGCATTGTAACACTAGATGCCCTGTTTTCTGACCACTAAAATGACCGCCACATGCAGATGCATGTGCCAAACACAATACATCCGGTATCTCTGAATCCGGAACACATCATCTGATCAGTTGGTCAGCCCCTATCTTGAACAAATCTGGATCTTCCCAAAAGTATTGTCTTGCTCGTGACATAAAATGTTTCTTTTTCGATTTTGACCAATGTTTGGGAATTGCACCTGCAACACAATAATTGACAAATTCAGCATACCATGGATCATTAGATGTAGAAACAGACAATAATTGCTCATCAGGGAAGGTTTCATTGATTTCTAGCTCATGCTCATCCAAGTTATGGATGATTCTCGACAGGTGGTCAGCTACTACATTTTTCTTTCCCCTCTTATCTCTTATCTCTAAATCAAACTCTTGCAACAACAATATCCACCTAATCAATCGAGGTTTGGCATCCTTCTTATCCATCAAGTACCTGACAGCAGAATGGTCAGAGTAAACAATAATCTTACTGCCCCAAAATTTATCTAATGCATAAACAACTGCAAGTAATTCTTTTTCTGTGGTAGTGTAATTCAATTGAGCATTAGAAAGAGTTTTACTTGCATAGTAGATAGCCATGGGTTTCTTATCCACTCGTTGACCCAGCACAGCCCCAACTGCAAAATCATTAGCGTCACACATGATTTCAAAAGGAAGTGACCAGTCCGGTGATTGCAGAATTAGGGCCTCCAACAACTTTTCTTTTAAAATGTTAAATGCTTTTAAACACTCATCATCAAAGTTAAAAGGTACATCTTTTAGATGCAAGTTGCACAATGGTTTTGTAATGACACTGAAGTTTTTAATAAAACACCTGTAAAAACCAGCATGTCCTAAAAATGACCTAATCCCTTTAATGTTTGTTGGTGGTGGTAGAGTGGATATAACTTGCACTTTAGTCTTATCAACCTCTACCCCCCTGCTTGAGATAACGTGTCCCAACATGATACCTTCTTGAACCATAAAATGGCTCTTTTCTCAGCTAAGGACCAGATTCGAGTCAACACATCTTTTTAAAACTTTTTGTAACAGATCTAAGCACGACTCAAAAGATGTTGAAAATATGGAAAATTCATCCATGAAGATCTCCATAGAGTCCCCCACCATATCTGAAAAGATATTCATCATGCACCTCTAAAAGGTGGCGGGGGCATTGCACAGGCCAAATGGCATCCGTCTAAATGCGAAAGTGCCATACGGACAAGTGAATGTTGTCTTATGTTGATCATCCGGATGAATTGCTATTTGATTATACCCTGAATATCCATCTAAAAAACAGTAATATTGTTGACCCGCTAATTTTTCAACAATTTGGTCAATAAAAGGTAATGGAAAATGGTCCTTAGAAGTTGCCGCATTCAACTTCCTATACTCAATACAAATCCGCCACCTAGTTACCGACCGGGTGGCTACCTCTGTACCATCCGCGCCTTGAACGATCTGAATGCATGCTTTCTTTGGTACGGTCTGAGTCAGGCTGACCCATTCACTATCAGAGATAGGAAAAATAATACCTGCATCCAGCCACTTCAGCACCTCTTTCTTCACCACCTCCCTCATGTTCGGGTTCAATCTCCTCTGAGCATCTCGAGCCGGTTTTGCTCCTTCTTCGGTGATGATTTTATGCATGATAATAGATGGGCTGATTCCTCTCAAGTCCGTAATGGTCCATCCTATCGCAGCCCGATGCTTTACTAGTACTACCATTAAAGCTTTCTTATTTTCCTCAGATAAGTTGGAGGCAATAATCACCGGGAGGGTGTTGTTTTCTCCAATAAAAGCATATTTCAGATGCTTAGGTAGTTCTTCCAGTTCCAATGTGGGAGGTGATTTCAGTGATGTTGCACTTTTGTGTCGATGTGCTCGGGTAGACTTTCCACTTGATGAGTCCAAGTGGGTCTACCTTCCCTGATTGCCATCACCTGCAGCTTTCCTCAACCTCTTCCATCTCACTGCTAAGTTCCACCTGATCCCTGTCACAATAAACACACGCCTCTGTGGTGTTGTCCTCATTAACATGAAGACCACACCTATCAATAGTGTCTACCAAAGAGCATTCACTATAAACCAGAGGATTAGCTGTATGGGAAAAAGAATTAATCAATTGCCTTTGATCTCCAAAAGTCATATCAACTACCCCGGTTCTACAATTTATTAATGAGTTGGAAGTGGCCAAAAATGGACGCCCCAGGATGACTGTTTGTTGGTCATTCGAATCTCCTGACACATAATCAAGAACTAAAAAATCAACCGGGTAGTAAAAGTCTTCCACCCTGACAATAACATCAAAGATCATTGGTCATATAGACTACCCAGGAGAATGCTCACACTAGCCCCCAGATCTAGCAAAGCCCGTGATATGTGAAAATTACCCACTTGAATGGATATCACCGGTTTTCCTGGATCTAGAAGCTTGGGTGGAACAGGTTGTCCTGCTAGTATGGCACTCACGTGATTAGACACTTCAATTTTCTTCGGTATTTTAACATTTCTCTTTTGAGTGCACAAATCTTTTAAAAATTTTACATATGCAGGCACTTGTTTGATTACCTCTAACAGTGGAATGTTGACTTTTACTTGTTGAAAAACTTCCCACATCTCATCGCGTTATGGTCCCCTTTTTCCTGATGAAACCGCTTTACCCGGATCAATCAGTGCCCTAGGAAGCGAGATGGTATTAGCCTCCACACCCTTTTCTTGGACACTAGTTGACTTTTGCCCCATCACCCGATCAATTTTATTTGAAAAAGTTACTTCTTGGGTGATTTAGGTGTGACAAGTTCAACCTCACAATCACTATCCTCATCCTCATCAACATCCTCCACCACACCTTCAACAAATTGTGATGGAGGCTCAACTTTATTATCGTAAATTTTACCTGAGCGAAGAATGCTTACCTGGCTAACTGAAGGATGTCTGCTACTTGAGGGTCCTACATTAGATAAGCTGTGATTTGGGTTCCTTTGAGTATCACTTGGAAGTTTCCCTGGAGCTTTCTTCAGACTAGCAACTTCTTCAGCTAATTATCCTACTTGCTTGGATAAAGCCTCAACACTCTTGTCTCTCACTTCATTGGATTTCCTCATCTCCTTCATAAATTCTAGCAGCTCCCTGTTTGATGGTTCTGCATTTCCTCCCGATCCACCCTGTTCCTGGTTATTCTGATAGTTCTTCTGACCACCCCTGTTAAAGTTCCCCTGATTGTATTGACCACTTTGACCCATAGACCTAATCTGATATTGCTGATTTGAATTACTTTGAAAATTTGGGTTCAATTGGTTGTCTGGGTTACCATATCTGAGGTTTGGGTGATTCCTCAAACCGGGATGATAAGTATTATTATTAGTGTTGTTATTGTATGGTCGCCTATCACCTTGTACATAGTTCACCTCTTCCAACCCCTCATCAAACTCTGGACAATCTCTGGCAGTGTGTCCAGCTTCACCACATCCCTTACATATAGTGAAAGAGCTTGTAGCCTTTACTGTAGCCTTACTTGCTGACTGACCCAACCTGGAAGTCCTTCTATCCGAATCATCAACCACAATCCTTGATTTCCTCCGATACTGAGCTTGTCTTTTTGAATGTATACTCATCCGTTCCAGTAATTCCCAATCATCATCCTTAGTATTAGTCATGAAGGTTCCTACACTTGTTGAATTCACATCTCTTACATCTTCAGCAGATAATCCATCATAAAAGGAAGAAATCAATTCCCATTGGGGAATGTCGTGATGTGGACAGGTTCTCAATAACTCCTTGAATCTTGTCCAAGCCTCATGAAATGGCTCATCTTGTTGCTGACTGAAGGTACGAATGGCAATTCTGGCTTCACTTGTCTTCTGTGGTGTATAGTATTCCTCTAGGAACGCCTGCTGCATTTGCTCCCAGGTGTAAATGCTGGCAGCAGGTAGGGAATGGAACCACTTCTTCGTATTTCCTTTTAATGTGAACTGAAATAGCACTAACATCACTTCTTCGGGTGTAAAATCTTGTGCCCCAATGGTCTCACAAATTGCACTAAACTCATTCAGATGCAAGTAAGGTTCTTCCTTGGATAGTCATTGAAACTCAGGAAGAATAGCCAAACTGTTGGATCTAATCTCAAATGACCTCCCTCTAAATTGTGGCCTGACTATGGGTGATGCAGCTCCAGCTATGGTGGGGCGAAAATGGCTATCAACCCCTTGAACGATAGCTTGGTGTGGTTGAAGCCCGGGTTTCGATTCGCCCGAGGTAATTCTTGCCTTCGACCTTGATCTTGGCCTAGATTCTGCCTTTGATGCCTTGGTTGTTCATTCTGTCTATACCGTCCTGGATTGTTATTGGGTTCATTGTATTGCCCCTCATCTTCAGCATATTCTTCTTCATGCCCATCACTTCGTCCATCTATGTCATCATCCCAAGTATGTATACTCAGCCTGTCAAATCTATCCTCATCATCTTCGAACCTATTAACCCCCCTTGGGTGTCTCGGATTCTGTCTTGCAGGTTCATGTTGGTAAGGGTTCTGTCTTGGTTGAGGGTAGGGATTTTGTCTTTGAAGTGGTTGGTTTGGAGCAATTAGAGGTTGTCTTTGTGGGTCATTGGGTTGGTTTGGTAAGGGTTGGTTTTATGGTGGATTTGGCGGTTGGTTATCGGGTGGGTTTTGGTTAAGTGGTGGTAGGTTTTCCATCTTGCACTCTTTGACTGCACTTGTTGCTTGAACTTTTGCGCGAGATTGTGCTCGATTTCTTCGGGCGGTCTTTTCAACTTCTGGATCAAAAATTAACAGGGACTTGTTCCTTGCATACCGGGTATGCATGCACGAAGTTGTCACCTGCACACACAAGCACACCTAGCGTAACAAAGAAAAGGAAGTAAATAAAATAAACAAAATAAACTAAGAATCAAACAAAACACTTTGCGCACTAACTCCCCGGTAACGGCGCCATTTTGATATCGATTTGTCAGGCCGAATCAAAAAACAATTTATAAGGTTCCAAACTCACCTAAAATAGCTAGAGTAAGTCGGGTCGATCCACAGAGAATATGTGAAAAGTGTGGTTTAATTCGTAAAGTTTAAAGCTTTATAGAAAATACTTGTAAATTAACTAAATTTCAAAAGTGCTAAAATTAAAAAGTAAAATTTGATTGCAAAGTAATCTTCTCCGGGGTTCAGGATTATGACTCAGGCTTGCTCTTTTAGTTTAACGGGTCACATAGACATAACCAAATTAACTCGTTTTAAGATAATGAATTGAATGAAACTGTTTCTACGCACTTATCCGAATCATACCCTACGTTTGTTTTACCCAATCCCATCCACAATTGACGTTTACAGATGAAAAGAAATCTAAAACAATCAAGAACAGAACAATTGAATTGAAGATAAAACACGTATTTTAGAATCTCAAAACGTTTAATAATGTTACTCGGTTTAATTCACCGTGTTCAAACATTAAAATTAACAAGAATCAACCAAGAACAAGTCATAGTATAAACCCTACCACCCGGAGAAGATCACGAGTGGATTAGCCGAACATGGAAACGAAAAACAACTCAAAATCAAAATTAAACATCGTATCTAACGTTCAAGAATCAAACCGAATGATTAGAAACACTTGAAACACCTTGAAATCGCCTCCGGGAGTCCTCGGGAAGCCTTGGGGACGAAAAGGGGTGACTATGGAGGTCTGGAGTGAAAAAAGATCCTTTGAAAACCTAATTTTTTCGTCTTTTAAATGAGTTCAGCACGCGTGGCCACCGTAAGTCATATTTCCACCGTGAGTCATATTTCCACCGTAAGTTACGGTGGAGGCCTTCTCCTGCACTTTGTCATCAACCACCGTAAGTCATTTTTCCGCCGTAACTTATGGTGGACTGATTTTTCCAATTCTTGTTTTCTTCATATCTTCTTCGTTTGGACTCCGTTTTGTTCTCGTTTGCGGCCACGTTCTCGTAATTGAAATCACTATCTCATCATCCATAATGGTCTTCACTTATCATCCACGTGCATTCTTCAAAATCAATCAAGTGCTCGTGTTTAACCTACAAAACATCACATCACCGTAGTTAACAAATTCAACATAATCTCTTGCATTTAAACACGTTAGATACATTAAGATTAACCATTTAATTATGATAAATCTTATTCAAACCCCCTACATCAATCTATGTGTGCTTTGCATCATGGGCGAACTTAAAAAGGGTGGGAGGGGCTTTTGGTATGATAATATGCGTCTTACGGTAGGATCCACCCTCCACCCTTGTTCATTTCATGTTTTTAGAATTTAAGTTGTAAGTCAATTACGAGTGTAATTGTATAGATTTAAGAGTAAGTTTAATGAGTGTGTGAGTTCGTTCTTAAAAAAGATATAGTAAGTCAATAATTTTTATTTTTGATGATAGTTATCTAGTTATATAGGTTTATATTATATGTTTTTCATATAAAATATTATTAATTAAAGTTTCTAGTTCTCAACAGGACTTTTTAGTAGTAAAGTGATTTACTTCTCAACCTAAAGTTGTGGGTTCAAATACTAAGGGTATCCAACGGTTTGGGAAAGGTTTATGTGGTTTATTCGATTATGAAATTCTTTTCGGTCTATAACCGAACCAAATAGAATTTGAAACATATCTAACCGATTCGAATTCAACCTATTAGTGCGACTTAACCGAGTTCATAATTCGGATTCAGTTGACTTCGCATAAGCTAACAAAATAAGCAAAATTTTATGGAACAAATAACTGAATCAAAAACCTAATTCACAATTCTGATACATTTAGGAACCGAATTGAAAACCAAATTCACATTTTGATTTTGTTTTTTTGGTTACGGATACGATCGTTTTTCAGGTTTTGAACATCCCTATCAACACATATATGGTGATTTTAGGTGTAGAGAGTGTTTTATTCCGCGGTAAAAACAAATTAAAAAGCTTATAATTAATGTAAGATACATACATTTATTAGAACCGTATGAATACAAAGATTCTAGTCAAATAAAATTTGTAACGTAAATTCCCAAAGTTTGTTTCCAATAAAGAGGGAATAAAGAAGATGAAACTTGCTACAATGAGTAAATTTTTTTGTGTGTAAAGTGTATAAGTGTTGAAATAAAATTAAACTATTTTCGTGTGAACATGCTATAGTAATTTATGTAAGATACGTACATTAACACCATATGAACACATATATTTCTAAGTAAAAAAAATAACATATATTCTCAAAGTTAGTTTCCAATTAAGATGAAACAATTCATTGAATAATAACTAATTAACTATTAGTAATTTAAATCTTAAGCGCTAACACATTTGATTAATTCAAAAAAAATTTAGTAACGGTTCCCTTAGACAAGGAAAATAGTCTCTTTTGTCTCCTTTTTGTATTCCTATATAAAGAGTGTATACATCACCTAATGCATCCATATACTTAGACATTTGTTATCATAAACCATATCGACGAGTTTGAAAGAAAATGAAGCAAGAAACCATTGTTGTGATAGTCGGAGCAGGACCTCCTAGCATTGCAACATCCGCATGTCTCAATCTTCTTTCAATTCCAAACATTGTGCTCGAAAGAGAAGATTGTTATGCGTCTTTGTGGCAAAAAAAAGGCTTATGATCGTTTAAAGCTTCATTTAGCCAAAAACTTTTGTCAACTTCCTCATATGGCATTTCCTTTGTGTGCACCCACATTTGTACCCAAACACATGTTTGTTCAATACTTGCAAGACTATGTTTATAACTTTAACGTAGACCCGTTGTACCAACATAGTGTTGAGAGTGCGTGGTATGATAGGAATACACAGAAATGGGTAGTTGTTGTCGAAAATAGGGTTTTGGGATCGTTCGAGGAGTGTGTATGTGAGTTTCTTGTTGTGGCAACCGGTGAAAATAGTGAAGGATTTATTCCTAATGTTTATGGTTTATATAGCTTCAAAGGGTTAGTTATGCACTCTAGTGAGTATGAAAATGGTAGGAAATTTGGAGGTAAAGATGTGCTTGTTGTTGGTGCTGGAAATTCGGGTATGGAAATTGCATACGATTTGTGCAATTGGGGTGCTCGAACATCAATTGTTATTCGTAGACCGGTAAGCAAACATGTTTATGTGTTAATTTAAAAAAACGCATTTGGTGTACCTTAACATTATGTTATTTTTGTTGCGTGACAGGTACATGTGCTTACTAAGAAGTTAGTGCAACTCGGAATGTATTTATTAAAATACATTCCATGCACTATTGTGGATAAGATGGTTTTAATGTTAAGTAAGTTATTGTATGGAGATCTTGACGGATATGGAATACAAAGGCCGGTCAAAGGACCATTTTGTCTCAAACAAGAAACCGGTCGATCACCTGTTATTGATGTCGGGACAATTTCGAAGATCAAAACAGGGGATATTATGGTAAATGTTATTATCTTGTTCTTAAATAAAAAAGTAACAGTTTAAATAATAAGTAACTTTTCACTTTTCCTCGTCTCTCTTTTTTTATCTTTAGGTTGTGACAGCTATTAACGATATCAAAGGTGATCAAGTCACATTTACAAATGGTCAAGAGAAACAATTTGACGCCATAGTATTCGCTACTGGTTTCAGAAGCACCGTACGAAAGTGGCTTAAGGTAACTAAAGTTACTATATATGTTACTTAACCTCTTGGTTTTTATCTTAATAGTTTTCTGGTTTAAATCTAGGATGACGGAGGTCTTTTTAACGAGAAAGGAATGCCAAAACGTAAAAGGCCTGATCATTGGAAAGGAGAACGCGGTCTTTATTGTGTTGGATTTGCGAGTGCTGGATTATTTGGTATTTCAAATGATGCCAAGAACATTGCTCATGATATCTTTCAAATTGTTCATGGGAAATAAGTTTGTATAAACAAAACGCATGTGTGAATGTTGTCGTGCATCATGTACTATGTATCAAATTGATGAATTTAGAATCTAAATGTTTATTTCTTTTTAAATATGCATTTATTTCATTACATACTTTTAATTTTGTTGGTAATCAAATAGATTTCCGTTTACATATATGGATATTGTTACAAATGATATCTCCCAATAGTATGGCGTTTTACAAAACTGTTTAAAAACATTTCAATTTGAATTTAAAATTAAAAAAATTGAATAGACCGTAAATAATCTTTAAACCATACTATTAATTTTACAAAAGCTTCCAAAAGCCACTTAAATGAATAAGCTGTCACATAAGTTACGTAATAAACCCAATGTTTTCAAGACCGGACCGGACAGCGAACCGGACGCCTTACAGGTCCGCTGGTCGGACCGGTTCAACCGTTGGACTGTATATAAGAACCAGATAAAATTATAATTATTTTTTATAAATATATGTAAAAATTACAAAAAAATAAAAAGTTATATAAAAAACAGTTCAATCGATCCGGTTCCCGGTTCAACCGGTCTGACCGCTGGTTCTACGTTAAAACGGTTTTAAACACCGAACCGGACCGGGTTGGAGTCCGGTTCCCGGTCGGACCGGCCGGTCCGGTCCGGTTTTCAAAACCATGAATAAACCAACTAGTTTTGTTCCGTAAAAAAGTATTAGACTCTATCACTTCCAATAAATGTACTTCTTAGCATAGCTTTCTACGAGCCCAATTGGATTTCTAACTTCATATTCCATTTAAATGGCAAACTAGTATTCAAGACTTCAAGCTAAATTTTAAATATGATTACATGAAACAATTAAATAACAAATGACTGAATCCAAACTTTTAATTCTTTGACTATCAAATATTCAATTTAGGCATGAAACAATAACAAACTTAATCAATTTAAATATTCAATTTGTAAATTTTAAATATGATTATATTTGAGGGCGGGCCTTGGCGCAGCGGTAAAAGCTGTTTCTAAGGGACCGAAGGTCTCAGGTTCGATCCGTGGAAACGGCCTCCCCATAAATGAGGGGGAAAGACCGCGTACATCTTCCCTTAAATGGGACGGACCCTCCCTGGACCCTGCGAGAACGCGGGAGCTCTTTGCAGCACCAGGTACGCCCTTTTAAATATGATTATATTTTGTTTATATATTTTTAATAACTAAAAAGTAGTAAAATTTCTAAAATGTAATTCAATTTTCTTGGTGACATCGATAAAAAGTATCATGTGTGTCGGTGTCAAAAAGACTTAGGTGCTGTTTGTTTTTTCTGCAGGAAAACATCTGCGGTCTGCGGACCACATCTGCAGACATCTGCAACAGAAGAAGTGGACCAAATGTCTGCAGCCTGCAAGAAAAAAACTGTTTGTTTTTAACATCTGCAGAGTGTTAAAACAATTTCACAACCAATGGATTCAAATGTGTAAGATAGCTACTTTCAAATATTTTACACTTCAATCCAAACACTCAAAATTCGAACATCCAATAGAATAGAACAAAGATTCTCCCGTTGGAGATCCTTCGATGCGATCAATGAGAGAATGTGAACACAAACAACAACAATAATATAATCTAATAATCTAATCTAATAATCTAATCTAATTCTAATAATAATAATCTAATTCTAATAATAACTCAATAAGTTGTCCAAACACTCCTAAACCTCCAAAATAAATCGTTCCCACAACGATGACCACCATCTTCCACCACAAGCTACACCCACCACCTCTCAATAACATCCTCCACCACCCTTTCGAACACCTCTTCGATTCACACTTCAACAACGCTACAATCGAGTAATAAGACCAATCTTATCCATCAACACACCTCGTTCAATTTCATCTACAGCAGTTTCCCCAATTTCGAACGACCAATTGGTTGATTTGGACCGTGGTTATCTGTCGTGCTCGATGGTTAACAGCAATAGACCGCTTAAAGTGGCAGTGCTTCTCAGCGGTGGTGTTGGTAGCAGCATTGCGACGACCCCTGAGCCACCACCTCGTCCGACGGCGTTGCTCCATCGCCATCACTCTCAGCTCTCAATTTATCCCCCCAAGACGCCCGCAAAATCCTCGAACCCTTCACCAAAGAACAGCTTCTCGACGTCCTACAACGTAAGCTGTTTATTCGGGGGATTAGGTGGGAAACCACCACTGAGAAGCTCCGATCGATCCTCTCAGGCTACGGTGAGCTCGATGAGGCGATTGTGATTACTGATAAGAACACAGGTAAATCGAAGGGTTATGGGTTTGTTACGTTTAGGCATATAGATGGTGTGATTTGGCGTTGAAGGAGCCTAGTAAGAAAATCGATGGTCGAATCACGGTGGCGCAATTGGCTGCTGCTAGAGAAGCTGGGAGTGTTGATGTGTCGATGAGTGAGATTTGTGATTTGGGTTTTGTGTTTGGGTTTTGTGATTAGCAAGAAGAGGTTTGATGAAACCTCTTCCCGCCTGAAGACACTAGTCCATGTCTGCACCAAGAAGACCTCGCGCAGACGTTTTTAATGAAACGTCTTTCAAAAACAAACAGTCTGCGCACTCAAAATCTCTTCCCGCGTCTGCATGCGCGCAGATGAAGAGGTGGGAAGTGGTTTTCTTAAAAAACAAACACCACCTTAGGGGCTGTTTGATTACGCTGACTGAGTAAGATCTGACTGAGTCAGAAGCTGACCCAGTAAGAAGTTCTGACTGAGTCTGCATCTGACTGAAACTTGACTGTTTGATTTACTATCTGACTGACTCTGCTGAATGAAAAAAATAACCATATTATCCGTTGTTCTGACGAGTTTGAATTTAACTGTTGTTGTGTGATCAATAAAAATAATCAAATTCAAAAAATAACATAATACTCTAAAATTAAATGTCATACAAAAAAATATGACCACCACCACATAAGACTAGATAAGACCAAGAAGGTCCTCAAATTTCCCTCCTTATCTCATCCCTAAGAGGATTACTCTCTCCATCAACAGCCATCCTTCCCTCACTTATCTCATCCCTTCACACCACAAACTCTATACATCACCACCACCAAACTCTCACGCCGACGACATCATCGAACACTCCGACGACGACCTCCTCCTCCGATCACCCTCTCCTCCGCCCCCCGCCGTGCTCCGTGGTCTTGCAGGGGGGTCGTCGTCGTGTGTGGTTGTGCCGACTGCCGAGGGGTGGTCGTCGATGGTCGCGCCGATGGTCGCGCCGATGGTCTGCGGTCAGCTGGTCAGCATATTTTTTTTCAAGGTCCGGGTCAGCACTGGAGACCCGGTCAGCCGGGCTTGAAGCCGAAATCAACGGGCTGACCGCTGACCGAGTCAGCGGGTCAGCCCCGGTCAGCCGGATCAGCACAAAAACAAACAACCCTTAGGTAGTTTCTTCTAATTATATATATTCTTCATAAAAAATATATGGGTGTCATTTGACACCTAAGGCCAATGTTCTCAGAACCGGATCGTCGGACGTCGAACCGGACGCTTACTGGTTGGTGGTCGGACCGGTCGGACGGTGGACCGGATGGACCGGATTTAACTATATTTTAATTATATTTATATATGTAATTAAATATAAGTAATTATATATGATTATACATATATTTTATAGTTATATATAAAACTTAACTATATTTGTATTACAATACTACATTTATGGTTTAACTCCCCGTTTTTACCCACTAAAATCAAAAAAAAAAAAAAAAAAAATCAAAATCCGGTCGGACCCGAACGGTTGGCCGGTCCAACCGCCGACTCGGTTCGAACCAGCCGGTTCAACTCTCCAAAAACGAACCACCCTCGACCGGACCGGACAGGCCTCCGAATCCCGGTCGAACCGGTCGGAACGGCCGGTCCGATCCGGTCCTAACAACATTGTCTAAGGCATGTATATAGATCCGTTAGTGGTTATAACGTATAAGTAATCATCGAAGTAATCAACTAGACCGACATTAAAACCGACAACTGTAAACTATTATTCTCCTCCAAAACAAACAGTAAATTGATTATTTTTTAAAAATTTGTTTAAATCCATCGACCTAAGTTAAAGCCGATGGTTAAATGAATGAAGCGCATCTTTCTTGATAAACAAGTTAATAACTCTTTATAACCAAAACCGAATGATTATAAAAATCTGAAAACCAAAACTTAGTCTTCCCACTTGACCATAAAATCACACAAATTTATATTAATCTAACATTGTAGATCACAATATAGAAAAATAAGAACAATTACAATTTACAAGTAAAGAAATAAAATAAGAAAACTAAAATAAACTAAGAACAAAGAAATAGATGTGGTTAAAGATATTTAGTCAACGGGTGTTCTTTGAAATAGATTTCGGGTCACTCAAGTGAATCTAATTTGTCTCTCAGGATACAACAGTCTAAACAGAGTGTACTACCAAACGTAACTAAGCACCTAAAATATATTCGAAAGAAGAGTGTTAAGAGTAGAGAATACGAAAAATCTTCTTCTTGTAGTTTGGAAAATGTGTGTATATTTGCAAGGCACCACAACTTGGTATATATACACCATAGGTTCAATCTGTTTTAACATCTAGTTAATGATTGAATTATGATCATTAATACATAGTTAATGCTATAAGACACTAGTTCAAAATTAGCGGCTTTCAAGTGTAAAGTGCTTTATCAAAGCTTCACATTATGTCCATCGTCCTACACCCGCTCTCAGGCTTGGGATTGGGTCTGGGTTGGATGCAAAGCACCCATCTGGGTGTCACTAGTTGTCCTTAATCATATAAAAAGTTTTATTTAGAAGCTCACCCTTATAAGGCATTTTTTATTTTATCTATTCTCCAATGTGAGACAACTCATGTTTCACAGTTTTATAAACTAACTACACAACTTGTAGCATCCAGATCTCATTAATCTTAGTTTTGTTTTAAACATGGTTTGATTTATTATGATCTTCTCACATAACAGAAGATAAACTCACTAAATAATAATTATATTAGTAGCAACTACTATTATCCGTGTCCAAAGTGAGTGAAAAACCCCACTTTATATCATAGTGTACATTGCACAATTTAGTGCACTTTCACACTTAAGTGTCCAGTGCACACTTTTAGTGCTTAATAGTGCACATTGCATACTTTTATTCACTTTCGTACACATTTTAGTACTTTTTATAAAATGTTTTCACTAAATTTGCTAACAATAATAACTCATTTAAGAATGCTCTTATCAAAACGTAACTTGATTTATATTAGGGTCCCTTTACTTAGACACCCCCCAATTTTAAATCAAACACCCCTGCATCCTATACGCCGTGTATGGGTCCATACGCGGCGTATAGGGTGCGTTGTTGATTTGACGTTTTATACCCTATACGTTGCGTATGGGTCCATACGCGGCGTATAGGGTGCGTTGTTGATTGACGTTTTATACCCTATACGCGGTGTATGGGTCCATACGCAGCGTATAGGTTTGACATTTTATACCCATACGTGACTTTTGACCCATACGTGGAGGAGCTATACGCCGCGTGTGGGTCCATACGCGGCGTATAGCTTATATATATATTTTTTAATTTTTTGAGTTTTAATATATATATATATATTTATTGATATTTGAAAGGTTAAAAGATATTTTGTTTTTTTTTATTTTAATATATACATAATTTGAATTAAAATTATTTAAACAGTTTAATATTAAATAATACGAATGCAATAATAAAATTAAAATTAAAATATATAATCGCATATTACAAATTATGAATTAAAATAAATTTATATAAGCTGGGGTTCTCGGTTTTCTCTATATTTCGTTGTATTCCGAGATACGAATCCTATACATAATCTCCATTCTGCAGCACGTACGCTTCGGTTAAGAAACCAAAGATTACTTAATGTTGGCATCGGATAATCTCCTTCTAACTTAACGTGGACGAAATGATTATTGTTGACATGAACAATCGACACGATATGATGAGGCATGACAGTTTTCGGATCAGCCCATAATGGGAAAAATGTTTGACAACCATTATGCTTAGTAAATGAAGAATAACCCCAAACTTTTGAGCAACCACTATTCCCGTATACGGCATTATCATCCATGTTCTTCTGGTGCAGGTTCCACACTTTGCCAATCGATGGTGTGACGTAATTCGTTATATTGTCCGGGGTACAAAGTATCGAAAAGTTTCTGTACTCCAATTCATGTCTGTCCAACTCTTCTAAAAGCTGTGTCCGCACATACATCCACTTATTTCGTCAAACCCTAAGCCTAAAGCTATAGATCGAAAACCACAATTCCCATCGGGTCGGACATCTCGTATACGTGAAATATACTGATAAAAGATTGATGGAGTCCAATTTTTTAACCTGTTTATATTGTTTAATTGGCGATCTCCGACAATCGATGAAAACTCATTAGTACCCTGTGATACTTTAGAAGACGTTGAACGACTACGTTGCATGGCAGGCTTCTGAGGCTTTACAGCTGAACTTGTTCTTCCGGAAATGTAAGACGCAATAAACGAGCTATGTCTCGGCATGTCGCACGTACTTTGTTGAGTGTCATACTTTTGTTGTTGAACCTTTAACGTTGGACGACCGCGAATATCTGTTTGAACAACAGGCGCTTTTTTTTGTATTTTTCCATGGATACACAATTTTTTTATTTTTTCCACCAAACTAAATTTTACAGCTGTGGGTTGTGTCATTATTTGTTGTTTCACCCGTTCCATTTCTTCTTCAACATCAACTTTTTCATCCACCATATATGATGGTTTAATTTTATCAAGCTTCGTCCAAAATACGTCAATTGCATCTAATAGAATTTTAGTGCCTGCATTAAAATGTATAAATTAATATATAATTTGTTACTTTAATAGAAAAAATGATAAGATGGAGCGGCTATTACCAGAATGTTCATATTTTTCCAGCCGACAAGCACAAGGCAAGCCACAACTAGTGAAAAGATGACAACCACATGTTGCATTTGCAGAGCGCATCACACGTAATTTAGTGTTTTCGGCAACTAATAAATCAAGAGCTATGTGTGAAACCTTGCCTCTTAAGTAATCAAATAGCGGAAGTTTATGATGATTCATGGTTTTAATTTTGCTGTCTCAAAGCTTTCTTTTAAATTTACCTCTTGTGCGTTCACCAATTGATCTACAAACTCCACAAGTCTATCCAGTGAGCTATTTGTTGATTTAAGATATATTTTTAAATTTGCATGCTGACTCTCCACCCTTTTGTTGTGTGTGGCCAAAATTGCGGTTCGAGTTAGTCCAGGCTGATACAAACATTTCTTTGTAACTCTCTAACCAGTTTTTGTTTATATATGACAATACTTCTGAAATATAATAAAACATAATTAAAATATAATTGAATAGTATTGTATATATGTATGTATGAAAAACTTACTTTCTCGATTCGCTTCAACTAGTCGTTCGTAAAAAAGGTTATAGTTATACTCGTAAATCTCCGCCATGGGAGACTCACACAAACGTGCCCATGTGTATTTAAACTTTCTCCAGTAATCTTTCGTAAAACTTGCTTCACAGTGTTTCGCGATATTTCATCAATATGCCACCTGCATAAACACTTTGAAGCATTCGGAAACACTTTAACACATGCGTTCATTAAAGCGAGATCTCTGTCTGTTATTATGACGTGCGGCTCCATACACTTGTTTAACGTATCTTTCAACTATTAAGCACCCATTCAAAATTATCTTCCGTTCTTTGCTAATAAACGCATGAGCAACACAAAATGTCTTGTGTGTGGAGGTCACACCAACAATCTGAACAAACGGAAGCTTGTACATGTTTGTTTTATATGTAGCGTCTATCATCAGCACGGTGCAGGAAATGCATGCCAAGTGTCGTATGATTTAGGATGACAAAAAAAATATCTTATACGACATTTGTATCGGGATCTTCTCGGGTGTAATAAACGTACCTTTTAATAGATAAAAGGTTTTCTAAGACTTGCATTGGTGTTTCACCTACTTTTCTTTCACTTCTTATCTTATATTGAGCGTTGTATACGTCTCTGGTTATTGATGCGTTATTAGGATTTTGCTTTTTAATAGCTGATAAGATGTACGAGGCTCCATGTTCTGATTAGTAAGCTGCTCCACCAAATTGTATTCGTTTTGAGAAAACCTTCTCACAAAAGGATGCCCTCCATATGTTGAGCAGGATCATGGTTATGTTCGTCACTTCGCACCTCTAATTTTCACGAACGACGTTTGTTGTCGTATATCCCTACTAATTTAAAAGGACATCCGATTTTTTTGCTACCAGATTGTCTAACTGTTGCTTTACTTTTGTGTTCGCCAACACGATCACAGATAAGCCACACCTTTACGACCTGACCTTCTTTTTCTTTGATCTTCGTGTAATAATAACGTAACCATTATCACGTCCTTTATAACAGCCCAACAGACTAGCTCATCGAGAGATAAAAAATTTGAGACATTTCAAACGATACTTTTGTCGTTTGTTTTTCATCACCCGAGAGTATATTATTTTGTTGCGTGTCGTAAGTTGTCTCTCGGCAAAACTCAACTTCATCATCGGGAACATACGATTGGTTTAAATCTGGCAGTCCTGTCTCGTAAGCAGATTGAACGTACGCATCATCTTGATTACTATCCGCACGTACGAATATTCATTTGAATATTCATTTGAATATTCACCAAACAAATAGTTACCATCCCAAAACGACATACCGAACAAATAAAAAGTATGATATTTTGAGAGAGAAATACATTTGGGATTTACAGAGATCGAAAGCGTTATCGAAAGTGTTACGAAAGCGTTCTTATATAGTTGAAAACGAATCTTGTGTCCCGTCATATTGGAAACACTTATACGTGGTGTATTGGTCCATACGCCACGTATAGCCTTGCTGATGGCACCTATACGTGGCGTATGGGACCATACGCCATGTATAGGCTTGCCACGTCTTCCACGTATGGCTCCTATACACTGCGTATATTCGTACATGGTACAAAAACGCTTTAAAGGATGTCTGACAA